>VZTL01030916.1:0-31268 GCA_013400535.1 Scopus umbretta
CGTTAGATCCCAAAGTGAAGCCTTCTGTTGCCACTGAGCACCCTGTAGCCCCTCAGGCAGCCTAGGCCTGCCCAATGGGGCCCTGCTCCCTTGTGAGCACTTTGTGCCTCTCTTGCCAAAATTTCCTCGCTCTGCTCTGCTTGCAGCAGTCAAGTTAGCCATTGTCCTGTGTGATCGCTTCAATGCCGTTCTTGGATTTCACCTCGATATTAATTACTACTTTTATTTTTTTAAAACTGTTGCTGAGTGTGTGTTTAGCTTTGATGGGTGTAAACTTTTTTCCTTCCTTAAGGAAGCTGATAAGATAAAAGGAGAACTTATAGAAATGAACTTGGAGGTCGTCGACCGAGCCATCCAGGTGGTCCGTAGTGCATTAGCCAACCAGATAGACTGGACAGAGATCGGAGCGATTGTTAAAGAAGCTCAAGCACAGGGAGACCCCGTTGCAAGTGCAATCAAAGAATTAAAGCTTCAGACAAACCATATCACAATGCTGCTGAGGTAGGTACATCGCAGATCACCTGTGCCAAATGCTATGTGAGCTGCGTAGGAGACAGGTATCTTTTTAGCTTGTGCATTGAATTGTTCAGTTTTTCTTACAGCAGCACGGAGAGAACGTAGTTCTGTGGGCAGAGCGCGACGCCTTCTTTTTTGCTTTCAAAAATAATAGTAATTTGGTTACTGTGATAGCTTTTGGCTTAGTATTTTTAGAGTCTGTCTGACTTAGACTAAACCTTTGGAAGGTGTCCTAAAGCAGTATAGGTTCAAAGCTCCAGACTGTCACGCAGCACTTAACTCTCTGATTTTGTAGTGGTTTAACCCCAGTTTGCAACTAAACACCACACAGGCGCTCGCTCACCCTCCTCCAGCCCTGGTGGGATGGGGGAGAGAATCGGGGGAAAAAAGTAAAACCCTTGGATTGAGATAAAGGCAAGACCTTTATCTCAAGGGATTTATCTTGAGGGACAGCAGAGAAAGAGAAAATAATAATAATAATAATAACAATAAAAGAATATACAAAACAAGTGATGCACAATACCATTGCTTCCCACCCGCTGACCGATGCCCAGCCCATCCCTGAGCAGCGATCGCTGCCCCCCTGGCCAGCTCCCCCAGTTTCTATACGGAGCGTGACGCCGTATGGTATGGAATAGCCCTTGGGGCAGGCTGGGGCAGCTGGCCTGGCTGTGCCCCCTCCCGGCTCCTTGTGCCCCTGGCAGANTACAGAGACTTAGTATTGCTGTATCAAGCAGGATTTCATGTCCTGGCGAGAAGCAAATACAAATCCAGCTAGTGTGTGCTCAGCATACCTCTTTGAAAAGAGTGGGGCAGATGTTTTTTGAGGTTTTAAACCAGCGCATTGCTGTCCTGTTCAATGAGTCAGTATGGTGATCTCTTTCCATGGGGCAATCACACGTAGAATGTCTCGTGTTTCTTTTACTTCATGAAAGTAGATCTTCGGAACTGTTCCTCATTTTAAGTCTAGATTTTTCTCTAGGTTGATTGTATGGATGTGTGTTTTCTGACAGAAGAAATTGCTTTGGAGAATGTCGCTTCCTCGGACTGGAAGATTTGGGCTCTTTATCTTCTGCTTTTGTTTTCTTTTTCCCCCCAAACTTTGGCTGACTCCAAGACATCAACAGGCTTGCATGTAAGGCATCCTGGGGCCTTCCTGCAGCTGCACAGTGGAAACGGTTTAAGGGTTCCTTAGGCCATTTCCAGTCTTCATCAGAGAACAGAAGTAAGAGTGCATTGCACTAAGGGTAAAAAATAACCAGTTCTCTTATCTTAACCATGTGATATCCTGTGTTTTTAGGAACCCGTATGTGTTATCTGAAGAAGAAGAGGAGGAGGAGGATGCTGATTTAGAGAAAGAAGAAAAGGAAGAACCAAAGGGGAAAAAGAAAAAGAATAAAAACAAACAGTTGAAAAAACCTCAGAAAAACAAGCCGTTGTTGGTTGACGTTGATCTCAGTTTGTCTGCATATGCCAATGCCAAAAAGTAAGGTTTACAGTAAACGTCTGCTTTGGTAGGAGGAGTTTCTGTAGGCTTGCAGATGTTAGTGATAACGTCATAGGAAGGGCTCTGTGTATATCTTATTAAAAATAATAGTTAGAAATTGAAATGGATAGCTTGCCCTGAGCTCTACGGTGTGTATTTTCTTGGTCCAAAACCAGTAGCTCCCCATTGCGTAGCAGCTAGTCTCTAGCGGTCGCATTAATTGAATTTTGAGTACAATTCTGCACAGTGACACATGGAACAAAATGGCTACTTTTGCCACACGTTAACCCAAACGCAGTGCTCTGTCTGAGGAGGGGACTTATTTCATCTGGCTGCTTTTCTCAGGTGAAGACTTAAGCCAAAGATCTGGGCTAAACAAAAAAAAGAACAACTCAAAACTGAATGCTCAGGGCAAACGTAGATAAGCGGATTCTAAAAATGAGTGAATGTGCTGGGATTCCAGATACAAACAGACTTGTGTTTTGCAGGTACTATGATCACAAAAGACATGCAGCTAAGAAAACTCAGAAGACAGTAGAAGCCGCAGAAAAGGTATTTTTTTTTACTTTGTGTTTAGAAGATTTTAAAAGCGAAGTCTCTTGTCACTGATCAGTGGAAAATCCTAAGCTGGTCTAGGTAGTCCTAATGAGACATGAAAGGTAAAAACAGCCAGCGAGGGTTGCTTCATTCTTGAGCTTTTAAGCTGACCAAACAGCGGATTGCAGATCCCTGCTGTATCATCTGGTTTCCAGCAGCAGTGCTGTGAACACGTAAGATAGGTGCTAGGTGGAGACCAGTACTTGTGGAGGCAGGAGTGGAAAATCAATGGAAATCCTTACGGTCAAAGAGCTGATAATCTTCATGGGGGACAGCTATCCAGGGCGGAGATTTGTGAAGGTTTTAGGACCGCTGTCTTACGTGTGCATGAGGGGAATGCAGGCCTGTGAATAGCAGTACGTGGAGCCTGCACGCTGAAAAAGTCCAGAGATGTTTCCTACCAACTTTCCTACTGTTCAGTTACCAGTTTTGTGATTCCTGTGCTGGCGGATTGCGATCATGCTTTCTGTCTAAACAGGCATTTAAATCGGCCGAGAAGAAGACGAAGCAGACGTTGAGGGAAGTTCAGACAGTTACCACCATTCAAAAAGCGAGAAAGGTCTATTGGCAAGTACCGTTTCATTGTCGTTATCTCGTGTATTGTGAATGTGTGCAAATTTAGAATGCAAATTTAGTCAGGCTGAGTTTTCACTAGCTTAGAAGTGGAGCTAATTATGATTTCTAAGCACTACGCTTTGTATTGAGTCTTCTTACAGTTGCTCCTTGAAAGTGCTGGCCTGATCCTGTGTTAGTGCCTTTGCCTGAGAAAGTTCCTTTCAGTGGACATGGACTTGGAGTTTTTTGCTTTTAACACAGCTAGGAATATGGACTTAGTAAAAGTAGGGAACTTCACCGTTACTTTCTGGCAGCTCTGTGAGAGAGTAACAGTAGATTTAAAAAAAAAAACAAAAAAACCAAACAAAAAACGGCAAGAACAAAAAAGAAAACCCCAAAGCTTTTTATAGTCTAATAACTGACTTATTAAAACAAAAATAAATGGGAAGCAGCTGGACTTTGTGGTGATGGTACTTGTCGTTTCATCTCAAAATATCATTGGCAGAGATGTAACACTTGTACCGTGCCTTGTTTTTATGCCCCAGGCATATGGATGGATGTGAAACTATTTGCAGTGTCTTTTGTAAGGAGTGGATGCTAAGCTGGATATTCTTAGAGTTTGGTATAAAAAGTACCTTTGCAATGTTCTGTTAGTTCCAGGTGTTTTTCACACAGTGGACTGATGTAATTTGGCAGGTTTGAGAAGTTCCTGTGGTTCATTAGTTCTGAGAATTACCTTATTATTGCTGGAAGAGATCAACAGCAGAATGAGCTGATTGTAAAGCGGTATCTTAAACCAGGTGAGAGTCTGATTAAGTGGAGTATATCAGTTCCTCTCTTACTTTCCAGTTTTGTAAATGTAAAAGAATGGCACGGGAAGGTCTTGTCCGCTTTGTTCCTAAGTTGGGTCTTGGGTAGAAGGGGACTTTGGTGACAGTGAGTCCTGGAGACTGTGTGTGTGTTGTGCGTGGAGTGCTGGGGGGCCTGCTGTGGGAGGCTGGGCTCCCGTCAGGAGCAAAGGAGCCGATTCTCCTCGGAGCAACTGGGATGGACTAAAAGGCTTCTGTATCCTCTTCCCATCCTGCTCCCTGCAGTCAAAATGGCTGTTTCCAGCTAACGTTAGAGACCGTCACCTTAGTTCGAGTGATCTGTGTAGTTGCCACGTGTGTGACTGATTCGAGTCAGTTCTTTTCCAGGGGACATATACGTGCACGCCGATCTGCACGGAGCCACAAGCTGTGTGATCAAGAACCCGTCAGGTACCTTGTGTGGGGCTGACGCAGGGACTCGTAGCAGCCCGGGGGCCCTGTGAACTGCCAGTCTCCCCACTGCATGTCTGAGCCCAGCCCGGCGAGCCGCCTTCCCCCCTTGCAGTGATACCCAGCTCCAGCGGACGTTTCCCTTAGGATCTGAGAGGCATCGGTCTTTCCAAGATCAGGTTGTCGCTGACTGGTGCCGCTTCCCAGCCCTGACTAGCTGCTTGCAATTGCTCAGTTGAGCTCCTGGTAGGAAGAAGCAGTGGAGATTGCTCACGGAGACAAGCGTTAGTCACTGGCAGAGGAGGTGGTGCAAGTGCTTGCTGCTGGCCCCGGGGACTGGAGTCCAGCTGAGACTTTGGTTGGTGGCAAAAGCCGCTTGGGTGCTGATGAAGGGTGCTGATCTCAGCACAGAAGCGTTAACGCACTGGGCTGGATCTCATGGGCGACCAGCCGTGCAAACCCTGCCTGTGCTCCGTTCTGGGGAGGTGGTGGAAGCTGGCCTTGTGTTCTGAGGAGCACAGTTACTGCTCTCTTGGGGAGCTGAGCTGAGGGAGGAGCAGTCGCACAGCTGGCCTCAGCCTCTGTCAGGGAGCTGTGACGAGCAGCTGCTGATGCTGCCTCTGCTCTGTCCGTACTGCCTTCAGGCTTAGCCAGCCATGCTGTCTCTGCCCAGGGCCCCTGGAAGGCTCACACGCTGGGTTAGGGCATGTGTGGAAGTGAGAGAATTTAATTGTTGTGCATGGATTGCATTCACTGATGTGTTGGGTGTTACTTTGCAGGTGAACCGATCCCTCCACGAACCCTGACGGAGGCAGGCACCATGGCCTTGTGTTACAGTGCCGCCTGGGATGCCCGCGTCGTCACCAGTGCTTGGTGGGTCTCCCACAACCAGGTAAGGACACGCGTGCATGAGCTTTGCAGACAGAACAACTGAAGGAACTGGTGCACGACTGCAGACGAAGTGTCTCTGTGTGGGAACTGATGGATGCGGGTGAAACTTTTGTTCTCTGATAGCATTTCTTGCGGGTTCTCCCTGGCTCTGCTGCACTGAGGGCCAGGGGGTGGAAGGATAACCTCTGCTATGACATGCACATGACAGAGGAAATGCTGCAGGCTTGGCTTCTTACTAAGAGGGAAAGGGCTTTTATTGAAAATGAAGTTTTAAGTTTTTTTCAGTTGGGCTTCTAGCTCTTGTATTAACTGCAGTCTTGCTGTGCTTCCAATCAACTCAAGTGGAAGGGTGGAAGAGATTACGTTAAACTGAAGGTTGCAGTGCCTTTAGTATTCTTGTTTCCTGAATAACTCAGTTACTCACTCAGGACTTGTGAAACGTAGTGCCAGTAGTTTGTGATTGAATTGAAACATCTCTTAGGAAAATACCCTATAAAGGACAGGAAGAACCCCTCAGAAACGGAGTCCTTCTGCAAACTGTTCCCATAAGTTAAAAATGCAGCTTGCCTGAATGTTGCTTTTGTTAGTGCTGTTATTACACAGTGCTGGCCTTCTAGGACAGATATTCTTTAAGATACTCTTTATGTAATCATGATTTTAATTTTTTTTTTTTAGGTTTCTAAAACTGCACCTACAGGAGAATACCTCACTACTGGAAGCTTCATGATCCGAGGTGAGACACAAAGGAACAGCATGAATTTGACTTCAGGCATTTTGTCTGAAGATGCTGTGCTATCCTGCAGTGGCAGCCACCTGAGCTGCCCCCCTCACCGTGGCAGCTGACAGATTCTGCTCTTCTCCTGAAAATCTGTTCTGAGTGGCTTAGACTGAGTGTCAGGCAGCTGCAGCAGCATTTCTAGCTGGGGCCCTGGGCAGAAGATCGCCAGCTAAGCTGCTTTTGAGTTTTCTCCTGTTCTGTTGTCATCCAAGAGTTCGAACCAGCCCCAGTGTAATTTTTTGGTAGCCTAAAGCCTCTAATAAAAATGAATTTTGAAAATACATCATGTAACAGAGCTGTTAAACCTCCTCATAAGAATCTGCCTTTGTATTTCAGGGAAGAAGAATTTTCTTCCACCTTCGTATCTGATGATGGGCTTTAGCTTCTTGTTTAAGGTACTGCTTTCTCTGTGCAACTCCTGCTGGCTTTTGTAATTTAGTTTGAGCTGTAGGAGGCTTATTTGCTCGTTCTTGCTTCTCAGTATATTCCCAATTAGTTCCTTTCCCACTGGGACAAATCCCATAAAGTGCTACTTGCTGAAAATTACTCTGCTTTCATTCCCAATTTTCCCCATTTTGCACTGTCTTCATTTAAAACGGACACTGTGAGCATTACTACCTCTGCTAGGTTTTTACACCAGCTCTGTTTGAAACATATGGATGTTTAGGGAGTCTGCTGGTTGTGCAGCTATGTGTGTCTTCTGACTAGCTGTACTTTCTAGGTTGTCAGACTTGGGTTTAAATGTGCTGGTTTAGTTTTCTTGCCTTTGGAATGGCAAAGTGTTCGAAGGGAAAGAATAAAGCTGAGTCAGGTGTTCTCCGAATGGGGTAGAGAACGTCACCGGAGCTGGCACTGGCCTAATGGAAAGGTGCCCCTCTTGTTAGGTGGATGAAAGCTGTGTTTGGAGACACCGAGAAGAAAGGAAGATAAAAGTACAGGATGAGGATCTGGAAACGGTTTCCAGCAGTGCCAGTGAACTGGTGTCCGAAGAAGTGGAGCTATTAGGTACAGTGGATGTGACTGGGGTGCTGTGCGCGCTGCTGACAGACGGGACTGTTCGGGGTTCGCCGTTTAATTCCCGGCGCTGTGTAATGGGTCACTTTGGCGTTTCTAATGTGATCTGTGTTTTCCTCACCTGTGTGCCCCAGAAGGAGGAGACAGCAGCAGCGAAGAGGAAAAAGCAGAGTGTCAGGAAGCACCAGAGGATGTGGAAGCCGTGTCTGAGGGTAATCGTGAGGAGGGCGTTGCTGACCTTGACCAGGGCACAGTAAACACACCTCCTGCACCAGAGGGTGACTCCGAAGAGGATGATGGAGAATCTGAAGATGAAGTGGAACATCCCGAGTCAAAGAGCGAAGTGAAGGAGGAAGAGGTAAATTACCCAGATACAACAATCGACCTGTCGCATCTTCAGTCTCAAAGGTAAGTGAAGAAGCAGCCGCGCTTATCGGCAACGTGGGCGCTTCTGAGGATCTCCATACTGTTAAAATGCTGCCAAGACAAGGGCTGTGATGAGTTGCCATCATTCCTTTCGATGCAGGCTGCCAGAGTGCAGGGCAGCAAGCCCCTACTGCGGGAATACTGCCACGCTGTGTGCCGTTCCCTGCCATTTCCCTGCACAGCTCTTCTCTGTGGGCTGCTTGCTTTGGACCCCCCCCTCCCGAAGTACACACACACACACGTGCACACGGGGCTCTCCAGCTCTTGCATCACTGCTGTTCCCTACGTTGGCCTAAGCATCCCTTGACCACCACGCACTGATTTTGCTCCTCAGGGGATGGCTGCCTCCATTTTCTCTTCTGAGCTGTTCAGAGCTGAGAAACTGAGTCATGAGTTGTTTCTGCTGTGCCAAGCTGGTGCTGAGTTACTGCTCTGCATGATGAGCTCATCTCCCTGTTGTCCCTGAAAATGGCGCTCCTCACAGGGTTCGAGGAGACGGGATTGAGTGGGTGGAAACGGACGGCTCTGCAGGGAATACCACAGCTGAGCGGGGCTGCATGCACGGGAAGCTGAACATCGGGGGTTCCTTTAGCGCGTACTGTACCCAGGCTGTCTTTGTTGCTTGTTCGTATGTGTGCATGAGACAAGCTGGCAGAGATCTGAAGACTTGTTTTGTAAACTGAGTCCTGGTATTGCTGCCCTTTTCCATTCACCAAAGCTGGGATTTTCAAGAACTAGAAAGCCGAAAGTGGTGCAAGCAAGTTAGCAAGTTAGCCGATGTCTGGGCTGCGGTGACGCGTCCATGGTTGAGCAGCTGTACGTCTGTTGATGAGCCCCATTTTGATCTTCCCACAGATCCCTGCAGAAAATCGTCCCCAAAGAAGAAGAACCCAACTTGGTAAGATCCCAGCTGAGATGTTTGGCAAAGAGCAGTGTGAACTGCTGCTGGACATGGTGTGCTCTAACTGCGTTTCACTTCGTAGAGTGACAGCAAGTCCCAGGGGCGAAGGCATCTGTCTGCCAAGGAGAGGAGGTGAGAGCCTCTTTGTGTTTGCAGCGAGGTGAATGCCTCCTCCCCGTTCCCCCTCCAGGACCTGGGCACAGGGCATGTCTTGCACCTCCCCGTCTGGGCTGGGCTGTGTCGATTGTCCGTCCTGCATCTCCAGCGTGGGTCCTGCCTGTGGGGTGGCGACTGCTCCTGTCCTTCCCGAGTGCTGATGTGAACAAAGAATTTCCTGTGTACTCGTGGGCTCGAGAGGTTTTGCTGAGCGAGGAGGGGTTATTTCCAGTGTGCGCGCCTCAGGTTCCCCCGTGGCAGGGAAGCAGGGTGGTAATGCTGGCAGGAGAGCAGCAGCCTTTCTTGTCACAGCAAGAGGCAGTGTGTCAAGTGACTGTTTTCCTTAGAGAAATGAAGAAGAAGAAGCAGCAAAACAACTCTGAGAACTTGGAGCCTCCTGAAGAGAAGCAGAAAGAGACGGAGCCTCCCCCTGCTCCCAACACCAATAAGGGGGTGCCGGCCCCTCAGCCCATCAAACGGGGCCAAAAGGTACGCAGGGACCAGGTTTACCCGTGGGTCGAGCCGTTGCCGCGTGAAGCGTGGACAGAAATACCAGGTTTCCGTCAGACATCCGTGGCTGCCTGATGGTTTTAGACTCTTGGTGGTGCTCTTGGTGGTGTCAGGATGATGGTGCTGGTCTGTTAGCATTGAGCACGCTGTGCTTTCCTCACTCCAACCACAGTCTCTTGGTTACTGGTGTACTGCTCAGAGAGGTTCAGGAGGCCTGGAAGGAAAGTGCACGTGGGGTCAGCATCTAGGTGTCTGTCTGTGGATGCAAAGCTCTGCAAAATTCATTGTTTCTAAAGCTGTTGGTGTGTTTGCTTCTGCAGAGTAAAATGAAGAAGATGAAGGAGAAGTACAAGGACCAGGATGAGGAGGACCGGGAGCTCATCATGAAGCTGCTGGGGGTGAGCGAGAGGAGTTCTGCCTCCCCCTGTGGCGTGGTCGCTTGGGTCGCTGGCTCTGACCACCTCTGTGTGTAACCACAGTCTGCAGGGTCAAACAAAGAGGAGAAAGGGAAAAAAGGGAAAAAGGGGAAGACAAAAGAAGAGCCAGCAAAGAAGCAACAGCAGAAACCCAAGCCCATACGTCGTGGTGCTGGAGGGGGCAAGGAGACGTTCCCAGCAGGAGTCGTGCTGCACGAGTCGCAGGACCCAGCCCTGGAGGAGCAGCAGGATGAGAAGGTGAGCAGCACGCTCACCTCTCCTCTCCTGTCCACGTGTCTGTCCCTTCTCACCCTCTACCGTGGCTCTCTTGGCACCGTGTAGCTCTGTTCTGCCCGGGAGACTGAGCAGCTCTTGCTGGTTTTGGGGCACTGTGGAGAGCACTGTGCCTAATCCCGTGACTCTGGGAGCCCACTGGTTTCAAGAAGCGGCAAAAAACCCTGCAGCTATTTATGTGCACGCTGCGTGCCCAGCGCTGCCAGGACGAGGGCTCGGAGGAGTACCGAGCCTCGCCGGGCTGCTGAGGATCCAGTTAAGTCAATACCTCCCACTGCAGCTGAAATGTAACTGAGCGCTCTCCGGATCTGCTGCTGTGAGTCAGTATCTCTGAATCATCTCTCTCCTCCCAGCTTGGCGTGTGCCAAGCAAATTAGAGTTTTGAAAGAAATATTCCTCCCCTCACCCACATAAAAGTGCTCTTCTTTTGCTTTAAAATAAGTTAAATTCTCTTTGCAGTGAGAATGTGGCTTTCTGCGTACTGCCGATGAAAGAATTTACTTTCTCCAGGGGCTGGGGGAGGAAAAAAGCAGTCATGCGCTCGTTTCAGCTCTGATATCTCTTTTGTTTGTGTGTACAGGAGGAGCAAGACCAGGATCAGCCGGGAGTTGAGGTAAATGCTCGTCTTTGAAACTCCGATAAGTGCTGAGGAGTTGGCTTCATTCCCGCTGGACGCTGGCGGCCCCGCTGCAGCACGCGGCTCCCTGTGAGCAGGGGCAGAGGCACAGGCTGCCGGGGCCGGGCCGGGCGTGAGCCCTCCAGAAGGGCACAGCTCTGCTGTTGAAGTCCCCTTCTTGCCCCTGACTCTTTGAACCCGGCTTTCTTGTGTTTTTTAAAAAAAAAAAACGCAACCTCTTTTTTCTTCCTACCCTGCTTATCACGTACATCCCCTATAGAAACTAGGGGCTGGCTCAGCTGAAGTTTGTCCCTTGCCTTTGCGCCCCCCAGTAACGGTGGCTCTGGCCTGGAGGATGGCGCGATACCGTGCAGCACGAATTGCTCTTTAGTCCACGAGTTTATTTACATATAAAATTGCTTCAAAAGTTTTCTGTAATTACAGGCTGTGGGTGTTGCCCAAGGCTGGAAATAAGTAGATTTCTTTAAATTCTTTAATGAAGGAGGGTAACGGTTGTCTGGAGGGGGAAGCTTTTGGTGACCTTGTGCAGATGTAACTACATTCGGGGGTCCCGTTTGGGTCACTGAAAGCTAAATCCATCCTGTTTCAAACGATGTGATTTTAGTAATCGAGGATGGTCCGTAACGAGTGGTGGCTTGGTGATTCAATGCCAGTGCGGCGAGCGATAAAGCTAGATTTGTGGCGTGTTTCGGGAACGCCACCACGCGATCGGGCAGGCGGTACCTGTGGGGCTGCAGCTGCTGTTGTAGTTCAGCGGGAAGGGGAGACCCTTCGGCCTCTGCCCCCAGCGAAGCCGGTAGTTGGGGCTCGGAGAGACGCTGTCCGGTTTCACAGTGAAGCTCCTTTGCCCGGTCAGGAAGGCGAGGCGTTGCTGGACTCCCTGACGGGCCAGCCGCACCCCGAGGATATTCTGCTCTTCGCTGTTCCCATCTGTGCTCCCTACACGGCGATGACAAACTATAAGTAAGTTGCGGCGCTTTCTGGGGGCAGGGTTTGGCGGCAGCCTGGCCGAGGGGAGCCTGCCTGCTGCTCACAGAAACCTTTTCTCTTGAAAGGTATAAAGTCAAGCTCACGCCAGGCACCCAAAAGAAGGGAAAAGGTACTGTATTTAAGCACTTGAATCCTTTTCAGTGTTCTACCTGTTAAAGCCAGCAGGTTTTTACATGCTGTCTAAATCTTCCCTGTGTTTTTACAGCTGCCAAGATTGCCTTGCATAATTTTATGCAATCCAAAGAAGCTAGTGCAAGAGAAAAAGACCTGTTCCGCAGTGTAAAGGTGACTAGTTTTTCTACGTAGTTTCGCTTGTACAAATCTAACAGCAGCAGCAAAATGTCCACTAGTGCCATTTTGGGGTAAATACTTCCAAAAGCAAGTGTGCTTTATTTTTTTTTTTTCTTTTTTTTTTAAGTAGGATTGTGTTTCTCAGTACTGCTGGGGAAGATGTACTGCTTAGGCTGAAAAGAATCATTAGAAACTGAGCCTCGGTGGGCCTTAGGTTTCTGTATTGTGTCTGTCTTGATCTGAAGTAACGTATCTGACAAAAGCACCATCTTCCAAAAAGTCCTCCAGTTTTGGGAGGGGAAATTCCCACTCCCGCTGGCAGGGTGTGGAAGGAGCAGGTACTTGCACTGGCACGGTGCTTACCACGGGCCGGGTAAACGTGTCGTCCCTTTGCTCAGGCAGGTCTTGGCCCGCCTGATGCAATTTTCTTCTACGCTCTTGCCGTTTCCTCCGTTTCTTTCTCCAATTGGCACCATCGGTCCACGCACCCCAGTACCTGCCACCGGGGAGAGGGCCGGTTCCTTGCCATGCGCTTCTCCCGTGGCTCTGTCCGCTGTTTGCACCCCAGTCCCCTTGCTCCTGCACTGCCTGTTGTGACTTTCAGTCCTCAGGTGTTTCTCACTTCAGGTCAGTGCTCCCCGTTTATCGGGCAGCCCAGACCGCCCTGTGACATGCTTGTCATAGAATCATTAAGGTTGGACGAGACCTCTGAGATCATCTGGTTCAGCTATCAACCCAACACCACCATGCCTACTCAACCATGTCCTGGAGGGCCACATCCACATGGTTTTTGAACCCCTCCAGGGCCAGAGACTCCACCACCTCCCTGGGCAGCCTGCGCCAATGCCTCACCACTCTTTCAGGAAAGACATTTTTCTTAATATCCAATCTAACCCTCCCCTGGCGCAACTTGAGGCCATTTCCTCTCATCCTATCTCTAGACACTTGGGAAAAGAGATGGACCCCCCACCTCACTGCACCCTCCTGTCAGGAAGTTGTAGACAGCGATCAGGTCTCCCCTTGGCCTCCTCTTCTCCAGGCTGAACAACCCCAGCTCCCTCAGCCAGGCCTTGTTGGCCTGTGATAATTCACTGATCGGAAACATTGAATAGCAGCAGACTTAATGTTGACTTTTTTGTGGCACTCTGCTAGAAGAACACAATTATTGGTTAATGCCCTTGAGGGGATGGGGTAGTGCCCAGGGAATTGCTGGCCCAGCCAGCCCATCCGAATGCAGCCGATGCGTGGAAGCTGCACAGAAAAGCAGTAAGTCCTCCATGACTAAAGCATGGCGTGAAAGCAGAAGCCAGACATCAGCCGTGTTTTCTTTGGGGGAGAGCTGGCTCCTGCCAGCAGAGTTGGCAGCACTAGCGGGGGTGAGGAAGACGCTCGTAAATGCTTTTCTGCTGTGTTCAATTTCTCACCTTCAACGTTTTGTAGGATACCGATTTGTCAAGAAATATTCCTGGGAAAGTGAAAGTGTCTGCGCCTCATCTCCTGAACAGGAAAAAGAAGTGATTCCGTACTCGGAGCGTCTCGCCACCAAACCGCCGCTGCCGTGCAGAGTCCAGCACCTGCAGGTGGGACCGACCGACCGACCTACCCAGACTGCCCTTAATTTGACTGAATTTAGCTTCCCTGGTGGCTGGCAGACACGGACCGGTTCCTGCATCCTGGTTTAGATGGACTCTAACGACTCAGTACAAATAGCATAAAGACGTGCAAGTAAATTGCTGGCGTTTGGTCAGTGCTGTCATCTCGCGCTGTTCGGTCTGTAACGCTTCCAATGCCGGAGCCGCGCGCTCCCTCCCCGCGCTGCTGGGCGAAGGCGCGTCTGGACGCGCTGCAGCAAAATGCCACCGTGTTGTTTCTTCCCCAAACCTGCCGCTTTCCTCTGAAGGGGACCGGAGCTTCTGGTAGAAGCAGGGAGAGTGTTAAGTGCAAAATGCTTCGTCTGAGAAGAGGCAGAATTTTATTTTTCCCAAAATACGCAGTGAAGCCCCGTGTGCTATCAGCACAGCCCAGAGATGTGAAGCCACAGCCCAGCGCTGGCGGTCTGCACCACCCTGAGCACTGAGGCTGTAGCTAAAGCTTAGGGAAACCGGCGCAGGAATTACAAATACAGGAACTATTTTTGTTCTAGCAGTCAAAGTATTTAATTTTTTTTTTTTTGAGGACAGCTCAAACATGACTTGACCCCTTCCCCACAGCAGCACAGCCTGTTCCTTGTCCCCGATGTCACCTGCGGGGGCTGCTGGTGGATGGAGCCGAGTCAGCGAAGGCAGGCAGCGACCCATCCCGCAGCCGCTTTCAGTGTTCCTCCACCAAGCTGAAGTCCTTCAGGCTGTTCCAGCTGTAGGCGAGCTCCACAGGTTACTGCCACAGCTGGTAACAGACTCAAGCACTTTCAGTTACGCTCCGCGGGGCAGAATATCTGCTACCTAAGGTTCACGACGGGAGTTCCACGACATAACGAGTTCCAAAAAAACATACAAACAAGCAGAGAGCAGTGGCGCATTAACATCTGAAGGTTTACGACAGTTTATCAACTCTGACAATGTACAAGTTCCAAATCCCGTTTCTCCGGCCTTAAGCATTTGTGGCAAAACGTTAAGCAGTTTCCTAACGCTGTAGACTAAAACGGGACTGCTCGCCCGTCACGGCACTCCTCAGCCTAGACTAAAGCCACACTCCTCCTCAGGAGTCGTGGTGTGCCTCAGGATTTCCAGCACAACCACTGAAGTCCTCAGGCTCTCGACCGGGGGACTCCATCACACGTGTTTCCACACGCCGCCATCTCGCGCGGGGCTGGCCCTCACACGTGCTTCAAGGTGGACAAACCCAGAACTAGGTTTAGCTGAAGCACAGGATACGTCTCCACTTGCATTAAATACATTTATTGCAATCATCTTTACACAAAAATAGGTTCTCTCTAGGCCATTCACATGCAACTTAAAGGCGAGAAGCAACTACCTATGACGCTACAGGTATTTAACCTATACAAGTTTACTGTTTGCCACGCTTGGTAAAATTATTACATCTTCTCGGAGCTGCTCATCCATGCACAGCGCGTTCAGAGATGCCTGCAGAGGGCTCAGGAGCCCGAGGTGTTGTTGCTTCCAAACCGCTGATTGACGCTGTGCAGCAAGTGCTTGGGGAGGCAATTCCAGGAACTGGCCAGCATCTCCTTGAAGCAAATGACCGCTTCGAGGCACAGCCTTGGGGAGAGGGAAACGGGGCCGGCGTTAGCGCGGGTTTGGACAAGGGCTGCAAGGTAAGCTCGTTCTTTACAGCCGTTCAGTGAGGGCTTGTTCTCATCGTCCGTCCTTCGCAAAGGACTCTGGCCCCATCCTCTCGTTACTGGCTGCCGTTCTTTCCGCATTCTTTAGCGGGAGAAACGTTTTCAAGTATTTTAGGAACGTAAGAAACGGGTCTGGCGGTAACCCCGCACTACTTGTCTGAGATGGAGACACGAGAGTTTAATGTTGAAGCCTGGCTTTCTTACCTTACGAGAGATCTTGGTTGTAGAGAAAACACGAGTATTTCATTACTGTGAGCCTGGGGACAGGGGGAGAGAGAGAGCAGCAGTTTGGTTATGCGGATTCACGTTGTTGCAGCAGGAGCAAACGGCACGGCTCTGGGGGCTGGAGAGGGAAGTTATGGGCACCTGGGGAACTACCGTTGGGACAGCTGGAGGGGAACGGGCGCGCAGAGCGGCCAGGCTCACAGGCTCTGCCGGCGCAGCGTCTCCGGTTGCTGTCAGACGGCAGGCCGGGCGCTACCGTCGGCACGAGCGCCTGGGGGGGCCCCGCCAGCCCAGCCCCGCTCGAGAGGAGGGAGCAGGACCACCACCTGCGGGCAGGGGTCCCAGGCCTTCGGGGATCTGCACCGAGGGATTCTGGAGACGGGGACTGCATCAGGCTCAGCAGTCAACGTTTCTTGGTTTGGGTTGGTTTAGTTTCATTTTGTTTTGTTTTAAATGGTTACGCCTGCTCCTTGAACGCACATAAACATATTATCTGCCAGAGCTGAGCTGCCGGTGCGTAACAAAGTGTTGCCCCACTCTTGTTTGCCGCTCGCCCGTTCCAGCTGACGCCCACTGGTTCCTAGGCTAGAAGGTGCTTGTTCCCCGTCTCCCTTTGCAGCCAACTCGTGTTTTCACAGACCTCGGGACAGCCCGCTTGGGACGCAGCCCCGCTCCGTTCAGCCTGTTCTCACCCGGCCTCCCCGCAGGCATCCCCGTGAAGAAATGCCCGTGGGAAAGGCTCCCCCACAACACCCCCAGGGGCAGGACAAGGCACAGCTAACGAAGTCGTGGGGAGACAAGAACGGGCTCCGAGTGGAACACGCGTGTGAGGGAAAGTAAGTCATAGTTTGTTTAAATAATGAATAATGACCTAGTTTCCAGAAAAGCATCAACATTTCCCCTTCAAGCTTTCTTTAGGCACCTTTGTCAGTCCTCACGAGATCACGCTGCCGACTACACCCATTTCACACTTGCGGGAGAGGTAAGACACCACGGCTCCCGTGGAAAGGGCCGGGCTGCACACGAAGGGAAAGCTCGACATAAACTTACGGCTTTAGAATGGGCAAGTAAGTTGTTGGCGCAGCCCCCAAAGATGATCACCTCTCCCTCTTCGCTTGCACAAGCAGTGTGCCACAACCTAGAAACAGAAGTCAGCGTTGCATTAGACCAAAAACTGCCCCACCCAACAATGCAGGTTTAGGATCTGTACTTAAAGTTAACACACGCGCGTTTGCCCTTCCACCGGTACGCTGTAGACGCGGCTAATCCAACAGGCGTTCAGAGGAAGAAAACGGGTCAGCAGCCCGGGGGCTGCGGAAGGCGTCCTGGTTAGAGCGGGGCTGCGGGGCTCGGCGGCACGCTGCCTGCGAGCGGAGGCACGTGCGAAAGCCACGGTCCCGTCGCCTCTGCAGGACGGCCGCAACGATCTGCTTGCAGAAACTTTATTTTCACGTCCCGCCCGAGTCAAAAGATCGAACGCACGCAGTCAGATTTTGTATTGCTCTCCTAAGACTCGGCGGGGGGAAACAACTGATCTCACACGTGCGTTCGGCAACAACACGGCACCGTCCTGCCGCTCCCAAGTTGGGAAAAGTGGGTGGGGGGCAGCGGCTCAGCCTTGTTCCTACCCCAGGAAAACGGACCCTGCCTCATCCCCACCAGCAGCAAGGGCGAGGCCGAAGGGGGCAGGCCAGGAAGCATCGCTGCTTTCAACTCCTTTAACCTCGGATCAAAACGCTTCCCCAAACAAGACGGATCACAGTAAGGCACACGACACGAGTGTTTTCAATGCCATATACGTGCATCACAGTAGTTTTGATGCTTTTAAATTGCAGGTCATCATCTCCAATTTACTCGGCAGGATGACACGAATATCCTGGGTGTGCACAGGATGCTCAAGACAGTGACGCCTGCCTGCGTCCAGTTTGCTGGCAGAGCAAGAACACACAGGGTCGTTAGCTCCTGTGCTGGCGCTCGCAGCTCAGACACCTGCGGGACATCAAACCCTAAATCCCCGTGTTTCCTGCTGGTGCGTAAACGCCGAGCCGTACGCTACCGCCAGCCCTACAGCGGTATTTGTCTTGCGTTTTGCGTGTGCGTTCAACACACCCGCGGTTCGGGGGTAGAAGCCAGCATTAGCATTGGATTGTGAAGAAAAATGAGCGCTGCAAAGAGGAACGCGTGGCCTCTCTCCGAGAGCCAACAGGAAAAGCTTCCTCCCTCTTTTTAATAAGTTTCCAGGAAAGTGTCTACCATACCTTGGTTTTTCAGAATAGTTATGCTCAAACTGAATCCACTCATTCTTGCTGATACAATAAATCCAAGCATCACCTGAAAACAAGCAAAACCCCAAATACAAACAGTATTGTTAGTTCTTTCACATTTGCTGCAATACACACGTGCTCTGGTGTAACACAGCCCACCTTTGTTCTCAAATAAATCAAGATTTTGGGAAAAACTCTATGAAACTTTGGGCTGGCTATTTGATAACAGCCCTTTAATCATGGTTTATGGGAGCAAAGTCTGAAGGGAAAGATGGAGAATTGTAAAGCTCTTACTAACTGCAATTTGCATTGGGTCCCTTTTTAGAGCAGATTAATTTCTATAAATAGTAGTGTCTCAACACACTCAGTGACTCCTACCCTGTGAAATTAGCTGTTGACCATAAGGAGTTGGATCACAAGTGCACGGAAGGAATTTAGAAAGAATGTAAGGTGACTAGGCAATAATTCAAGCTTCTGTGCACAACCCTAAGAACACAAAGAGAACACAAAATCCTTTTGGAACGACTTACTTAATGGCTGCTTGTCAGTGGTGAATCCTCCAAAGAGAAAGAGGTGATCTGAGGAAATTGGTGTTAAAGAATGCCACGATCGGCCGACTGGGCAAATGCCTTGCGTGATGCTGTATTTCGATAAAAGCGCCGTAAGTTACACATGTGCTACAATACAATACTGCTGCTCTTTTCTGCTCTGATTATTTTACAGATATTTGAAGGATGCGCCTTCATGCTGCGCATAGCTCGTGACCCGACAGCAAGTTTAATTTCTTTAGACGCAGTTGTACTCCTATCGATACTTAAAAAAGCCTGAGAGCAAGAGGCAGCAACCCATCAGGAGGATCGGTTTGCTGCTTGAGTTTACTTACTTGCTGGAGTTTCCCAAGTTGCGCTAGAATGATTAGAAGTGAATAAAAAACGGCATCTTCATATTGCTTTGCAAACCAAAGAACTCAAGTTTTAGTACCTACATTTCATTCCACTCCCACGTATCCAAATTCAGATAGTAAAGATCGTTCATTCGGGACTCCTACAATAAAGCAGACCGTGGTTGAAATACCCCCTTCAGGTTTCGGTAACGCATCGTGCAGCTGGGCTGGGGCTTACTCTGTATCTGCCACCAAACACGTAGCCTCTGTTCCCGACCGTAGCGCAGGCGTGAGCTGCTCGTGGTGACGGGGTTTTACCCTGGGAAAAGAAAACGTGAAATAAGAAGGTTCAGTTTATTTGGTACGTTACCAAAAGAAAGAAAATGCCATTTCACCAGAAACCGACGGTAGGATCAAGCGAAGAGGAGCTGGGCGGAAGACGCCCGTCACACACACGCACACGCGGAGCAGCACGGCTAGGGCCGCAGCAGGCACCCCGGGAGGCGCGGGGCGGGAGCAGCCGCGGTGGGGCTGGGGCCGGCTCCTCTCCGGCCGCCCGGGAGAGCTCGCCTGGACATCGCCCTCAAGGCAGAGCAAGGTCTCACAGTTCCACAAAACAGCCACCCGAGGAAGACGGAGGGCTGAGCTAAAGTCAGATTTAAGGCCAACAAGGAACAGAGACTGAAAAAACATCCAGTAAGTCATTCTGCGTGCAGAAACTCGCTTTTTTGATAGATGGAAGATCAGAAAACTCATTAAAAATGGGATTTTTTTCCCCCGCTGTAAGTGTCAGGGTATAAATTTTGCTTTTAGGAGGGGGTTCAGGCAGTCACAGAAGACCTCAGACTGTAAATAAGACAATGATGCAGTAAATCGTTAACCGGTATTTTTCTTGAATTACTTCTGAAATATTTGAGATCTGTATGCAGTAAGACAAAGCAATTCTCTGGTAATCTGAATAAGGAGTTACTTATCTCAGACTTCATTTCCTCCAATTCTGTGGCAATATCCCTCCATTTGCTGTTCCTGAATACTGCTGGGACACTTCAAATGGCGTCTATTTGCAATTACAGAGTGTTTTCGTTTTGCGTTGACCACAACTGGGCACCCAAGTGAAATGTATCAAACCATCAAATCACAGTGAGGATGACGGGAAACCCTACAGTACGTTTTCCTGAGCTCCCCGTGAGCACAATGCCACCGAAGCACGACAGAAAGCGAGGCAACAGGAAAAAAGATGAAGACAGACGGATCAAAATTCAAGGCAGGTTTCGTGTTTTTGGAGAGGAGAGGGGACCTAGGTAAGCGAATGGTTTAAATTCAGTTTAAACGGCCTTGAGAATGCTGCTGAATAGGCAGCTGGTAATTTTTCTTTTGAGGGGATATTTCCAAGGCTAGTTCTACCAACAGCGTTTCAAACCCCTTTCAACAGTCCTTCCCCTCCGAGCAGGCTGTAGGTAAGGCTGCAAACACAAGCTAATACAGAGTCCATACGTAGGAGAGCAATTAACAGTCCCACTTTGCTGGCAAGAGAGCAAGGTACTGGGAATTAAGGCAGCTCGCTCGGGAAGGGAAGAGCGCCCTGGTCACGCAGTCCTAAGCTTTAGCTCCCAGTTGGGTTTCCTCCCCTGGCTGGATCAGACAGACTGCGTGTCCCAGGAGGGAAGAAGCCGGAACAGCAGAAACCAGCCGTGCTGCAGACGCAGTGCCTCCCACCAGCCACAGCTAGAGCGAGCGGCCTGTGATTCATCCCATGGAGAAAACAAACTCAGCAAGCACCCGGGAGACCAGATCAGCCCCACACGGTCCGTTGGTGGAGTCCCAGCCTCGTGACCCTGCCAGGCATTTCTCACATCCTCCTGCTAGCTAGCAGGAGGTATTTCAAAGAGCTCTTCCATCTTTTCTAACTCCTGGCATTTAGGGACTGGTTTACATCCCAAAGAAGGCAGGATCGCAGAGCACAGAGCGCTAAACGCTTGGCAGTTAAAGACTGGTGATGTATAAACAAGGCTGCAGGGTGGAGCAAGAAAGTAGAAAAGCGTATTTTGGGTGAATTTCCGTGCTTTTTGCTTGCCAACAGTCAACCACATCTTCTAAAATACTGCCAGGGAGATACAGACTAGGCATAGGACCGCCCCCCCGCCATGAGATACAGCCGGTTGAGACAGCTTCGCACCGCACGTTAACCGAGCGCACAGCCAGGCACTCGAGCATCTGCGGCCCAAAGCCACCGCTGCCGGGCCAGGCCACTGCTAACCCCGCACAGCTGCGCCAGGAGCCCGCTTCATCAGCAACCTCTTCGATCCTGACAGGAATTACGGCAGTGAACCCAGGCCTAGCAGGGTCATGCTTATTTTCATAGGATGCTACAAGAGATACGGCACACCGTGCATGCATTTCTTAAGAGCTGTAACTTAATTAACTGACGTAAGATTAATAATTACCGTAGTTATAGGCTGGCTCCAAGTAAAAGTTTCAGTGTCCAGAACATGCACGTGGTCGTTCCACCCTCTAGGAAGACCTGAATTCTTTAAAAATATTAAATAAGCAACAATTTTTAATAAGCAATAATTAAATATTAAAGCTTCAATAGAAATTACTTCCCGGTTTACTTACCCAAAAAGAGGTTTCATCAAATTCAAAAGTTCCCCGCTGCTTCCCTTCAGGAAAATAACCATAGCCTCCGAAAAATATTAGCCTGAAACAAAGCATGCATCGAGATCTATGAGAAATGCTAGCACATCCGTTGCTACAAATTTAAGTTCTGCAAAGGCTGCTCTCAAACAGAAGACAGGACAACCAGGGAAGCTCCTTTGGCCTCATTACTTCCAATATGTCTACAACACAAGTTTTCCAGGTGTGGGGCCCTGTTTCTTGCCTCATCGACCCTACCACCCACATTAAATCCCTCTGTAGGTGTTTCTCAGGCCTCGGGCTTCCGAGCTCTGCTCCGGTTCCAAAGGGGTGAGGCTACCACGCCTGCTGCCTGGTCGCCGCGCTTGAGCCTTTGCTATCGGAGCTCCCCGACAGCGGCTACAGGCGTTTATTCCTGCACTTTCCTGCCTCCACCCTTCCCACGCCCGCTGCCCCTTCTCCCTGATCCCGAAACGTTCACAGACACTCCTGTAAGAAGCAAAGGGAAAGCTTTACAACCTGGGCACGGTCGCTGCGGAGTTGTGTGCCAGGCAAGGCAGGGCAGGAGGAGACCAAGGGACACGACGTGCAGCAGACCCTCTGCCAGTGAAGCTGCCTGGGAAGTTTTGAGTTTCGGGGGAGGAAGGCATTTTCCTTTCTACTTGCTGCAATTTGTTTCAAAGCCCGAAGAATAGTTACTAGGAGCAGTCCCTCATCTGTTTTTTTCCTGCTCTTTTTGGTTTTTAAGACGGAATTTGCCCTTAAGTTTTACGCTTGGGTTTTAGCATGTATTAGAAACTAATGGCAGTTTTGCCAGAGATTCTTATTGAATTATGAAGTAACAGAAAACAATCTACACCGCCTAACTAAACACCCCCAACTCCAGTCGTGCACAGATGCACACCTAAACACAAGATCACATCAAGTATCGTAACAGCAGGCTTTCTCTCCATGTCAAGCGTCTGAAAACCGGCACCAGGGGCAATTTCCTATCTTTCCGGAGTCTCTGCAGCAAATCCCACAGCAAATCCCGTAACAGTGAGCGTTCTCTCCAGGTAACGGACAATGCAGCGCAGCCATCTGGGGCGTTACACACCAAAATCACCCTACACGGTTCAAACGCAGGGACGCACGGCATCCCCGATTTCCTCTGCCTCAGTAGAGCCAGAGGCGACACAGTCAAGACCAGTTGCGCTAACAGGCAGAAGATGGCTGTGCTGTCCAGGTCAGGTTTTGTAGGTACCAGCTTAAACCCCTACCCTGACGTGACGAGACAGTAAGAACCTGTAACCCTTGCCAGTTGTGACCAGAGAAGAAGTAGAGCCCCTGACCATCGCCTCATATTCGCGTCAGACCTCCTCGGCCCCTGGCATCACGTACCCCAGCAGCACTGCCCACGCCGGGCGCCTGGCCCACAGCCTGCGGAGAGAGCCCTGCTCTGCCGGGATCAGCCCTTCCAGCTTCTCCTGAGACGGGACAACTCTGGCCGCGTGAGCTGTCACCTCTGCCACAGCATTTTGGAGTTCTGTTCTCTGGAAGCCAGGAACCCTCCGAGAAACCAGCCCTGGGTAGCTGCTCCAAGAAGAGAGCCAAAAGCCCCTGAGGTAACTCACTTCCATCCCCAACCTCCCGAGCAGCTGGGACACAGCAAGCCCGTGGAAGCAGGAAAATACTTCCTACAACTACAACAGGGGCTCTCCTCAGCCTCTCCTCCAGTGCCAGCGGGCTGGAAGAATCTCACCGCACAGCTCCCTGCTTAGGGAACACGAGCACTGCGCTAACCGAATGGGCGAGGAGGGGGGCAAGGCAACAACGTTTTGCACGTCAGCTCGTCTGGCTTCGACACCTTCTCCTCGTCTTCCTCATCTTTTCCAAGGTTTGCAATGCCCAAAGGCCTTCTGGCATCTCTGGGACGCTATCCCAACACATTAAATCAGACAGCATCAACAGCAATTCATCCACCACATTCCTTGTGTTGTGCAGCCAGCACAAAACACACGGAATTAAGCATGAGCATCGCCGAAAAAGCCGCATGCAATTTTAAGATGAAAATGGCTTCCTGCTCTTCAGCAGTCAAAGACACACAACCTGTCCCACAGGACGTGACCGAAAGACTGCATTTTGCGTGATACGGGGTAGAACAGGCTTCTGTGAAGAATAATTCCCGGTGCAATTGCCAAGAGGAACAACGTAACCACAGTGCAGCGCCTTGAAAGCGACGTACTGAGCACGCACCGGGGAAGATTTGCCTGCAGCGAGCAAATGAGCATTTTGGATCGTGACTCATGCAGATACTTTGCAGCTTACGTACACCCAAAGTGGGAGCGAGGTTTTTCGCTTATCAACCCTTAAAGGACAGACCAGTTTTAAAAGGCTGGCTGGGGAAGACGTCCAGCATCTTCCCGAAGCACATACGTGCTGCAGACAAGAAGTCTTTCTGCAGCTCTTGTTCAAACAACAAGACACAACAATGACAAGACTAAGAGTGATTAAAAGCCAACACGCGCGCAAGGATAGCTGTGCTGACATCGTTGCTGGAGCCTTACTTGTTTTTGTAAACCCAAACGCCAAGTTTGTCCTTTGATGAAGGGGGCACCCCCTGACACTCTACTCTGACCCACTGCAGCACTTTGTCCGTGGATCTGGAATTTAACATGTAGAACTGTAGAAAATAAAAAGATTTTTTTTTACCCACACAGTTAGCTTAAGTCGGACCGATGTTAAAATATTAACTTTTAATTAGCATGTACTGGTATCGAAATACTTTAAAAATTCTTTTCCCAGCTGCTCAGAGCACTGACACTGTTCGGAACAAAATATGGATCCAAAGATCCTTATCTTGTTGCAGACTCAAGCCCCAAACACTTTTTTTACAAAAGTAACAGGACTGCGGACATGGGGTTGTACCAAAAGCTGAAATGGGATGCGATGAAGGTGTGTACAAAGTAGCAATTGTCTTACAATAAAAACCAAAAATCTGGTTTTAAAAAAAAAAAGAAAGTGTTTTTTTATGGTATCATCATGTTGCATCATTTTACATGGAAATAGCTGATATACGTATAAATATGATATACATATAGCTGATATACGTGTATAAACGAACTGAAATGCAGGAATACCACAGCAGGAAGGAAGCAAGTCATACTTTACAAATGTAGTTTGTTTCAGAATATGTGCAAGCATCGCATCAAGCTACTTTCAGATTATATTTAAGAGCGAGGCCAAAACCAAAACTGTTTGATTTAAACCACACTTCCAGAACAGCAGAAAACATTATCAGAGACTCCAGAGAAGAGTAACATTTCAAAAAAGTACAGAGCAGTTACAAATCACCTCCCGATATTCCTTTGGTCAACTCTGGAAATTCCCATCTTTCGATAGAAGCAAACTCAAAAGCACCGATGCAGTGCAATCTGTAGGGTGAACTGCTCAAGAACAATCACAAAAATAAGTAACAGGCCGCGGTGTTTCTTCAGTGGTGTAAAGCTACCAGAGTACAATCATCATGTGAAACGATGCAGAGCTGGAGGCTGACCCGTTTTACAACGGTCACGTTATCTGACCTGTTGCAGAGAAATTAATGCACTGAACTGGTGGAAGTCAGCCAGCTAATCGCCTGCACGGCAAAAAAAAAAAAGGAAAAAAAAAAAAATCCAAGTGGTAGGCACCGTATTTCCTTAGTCAAAACCTCTTAGGCAAGCACAAAAAGACCACGGCTTCAATTAGTTCGCATCTGGGGAAGCCGCTGACAGGATGAGAAAGCTGGTCATCTGCTTCCAAGAACTAGAGGTACAGCCAGGAGATGGAAGTAGAAGCCGCGGAGGACACAGCGACTGGATACGCGGTCAGCATCCCCTGTTACTAACATGTACGCTCCGTAACACGAGCCAACCTCTCCGGTCATTCAGAAGAAAGTGTTTCCTCCGTTTGTTAAGATTAGACATTTCTTGCTTTGGATGGATTTTAAGGAACTGAAAAGGCCACCTCTACGTTATAAAAACCGGGAGCAAAAGCTAATGAGGAATAACTTACTTGTGAGGAAGGGTTACCTTTTCAGTTACTCACCTTGTTTGTATTGCCATGCGCATGATGTCCTCCAAATAGGTACACCACCCTGTCTACACACACGGCACAACTTCCAGACATGGAAGGTGGAACATCTCCCTCTGTTTTACTCTTCTTCCTAGAAGCATGGTTTAAAATATTTTATCTGATAAAACCGAACAATAATGATTTTATCTGGAGTGGAGTTTTCTAACACTACCCGTATGTTTTTAATTACGATAGGTCATCGCGGCCCATTCGGTTACGAGTTCTTCACACCCTCGCGGGTTTAACAACCTACAACGCTAACCTGGTATGACGGAGCAGGGTGGGGAAAAGGCAATTTAATTAACACATGGTTTGTGGGGGAGGAATCCCGTCTGCCCAGTTCAGGAGTTTGGTATGCCTTTCACGTTCCAAAATCCCAGGAGGTTCCCCAGGCAAAGAGGATGCACCTGTCTAAACCGAAGGGCTCTTCCTTGCTACTGGATTTTTAACGTTTGTAAACATTACAACCACAAAGATGAGCTTCCAGCCCGCGTCCACGGCTCTCCCCAACCAGAGCGAGGACTGGAAGCGCTGCTGAAATTGCAGTTTCTGCAAAGCGCTGAGGGGACTCGGCGTCGCAGCGCAAGGCCCTAGCTAGCTACTGAGCCGGAGCACTGGATTCCCTTCTCTCGCACTACTCGGCACGCAGGTTTCACACAACTTCCAGGCTCCCAACGCGCCCAGATGACACAGCCGTTTCTTTGGCTGCACCAACATTTAAAAACAGCTTCTTAGAAGGACAACAAACAAAAAAAACCCCTCAGTATGGGTTCCTTCACCAATGTACCACTGTAATCAAAGGTGGCACGAAAACAATTTTCAGGTGCTATATCCTACACCAGGCATCCCAAATCGTTCCATGCTGTTGATCACATATTCCTGTCCGAGCTGCCTTTCCTACTTCACCCCGTGAAAATGTATTTGTTGCTTTCACAGAAAAAAAAAACCCAAAAAATTTGGAAACATTTTACACGTTTATGCAACAGTTTGACAGGTGGGAACAAAGAGGTCAGGGAATTCTCTGCTCACAGACCCTCAGCATGCTTTCTATACCAATTTACGAATTTATCTTTCCCCCCCCAAAAAAAACCCCAGCAATTAATTATTTACTATACCATCTTCCAGTTTCCATGTTGTAGATCCATATTTCATCTCTAGGCAGATAGAAGTCATAAAATCCCCTAACTTGGGCATTCTGCAGAACAGGTCAGAAAAGAAAAAGCAACATCAAAAGGACGCTTGATGTATTGAATTACAGACTCCTGTGAGCATTTACACCTCCTTGGAGACTTAATCACGGACCAGAAAACAGCAGGAGCAGGGCCTGCCGCGCTCCTGTACCTCTCACCGGCACAGCAGCCCGCGGAGAGCAGGTATTAACCTATCGTAGCTTCTGCTGGGGACCAGACAAGCTCCCAGCAGAGCCAGAGACTGGGGTAAATGGAAGTTAACCCTGCTTTTCATGGCCCACGCAGGGTATCTAGGGTGCATACATGAGCCAAAATTTCCTTTTTAATTCCCCCACCCCCTGCACGACACCACCAGAACGACACACCAAAGCTTTGCCTTGAGCTCCCAACTTATTTACTGAGTTCATTGACATTTTCACTCCTGGTCAAAATTGTAGAATGACTCGGTTCTCCTCGCCGTACACGCACACCCCAGCACAATAAACGAACCCGTGATCATTAACATGCAATATACAGTTGTGCTGACGATACTGTAAATAAAAGCACCATTTCGCGCCATTTCCCATCAGTCCCTATTTCCTTCTCTTCCAACAGACCCGTGAGTTGACAAAGGCAAACACCACCCCGCATCCCACAAAAGTCATCCGTTTGCCAAGATCTGCACTTAACACTCACGATTTATTTCCCTATTTCAAAACTCCTAAATGTCATATTCCAATTTGATAACTGGAGCTTTTCTTTTCCGGGGGAGGGATAATGGGACGTAATTACCGGCACCACGGGTGGCAGAAGGCTTACTGAACAAGAACGGCGTACCTTATAGCCTCCCCAGACATACATGCAGCGTCCATCAGTGACTGCCACGTGCCCGCTGCGCTCAGCAGGGCTATCGTTCTCCAGCTGCTCAAAGCTGTCCTCAGCTGGAGCCGGGAGCTCTTCATCGGCCTGCAGCTCTTCGTTATCATCAGCCATTTCGACAGAGTGCTATGTGCACAGAACAACACATAGTATGGAGCTTGGAAAACCAGCAGGGGAAAACACCGGAGGGGGGGAAAAAAACAAAGAAGAGAAAAAAAAAAAAAAAAAAGAAAAACTACACACTGTTGTTTCTTTTGCAGTGATGTTTCAGTGGAAGTTACCCCATCAGTCAAAGTCTCAGATGGGGATTCTTCAGTTGTGCGTAATTTCTAATAATTTCAGTTGCTAATTTAAGCCAAGGTCTCTATCTTTTTTTTAAAAAAAAAAAATCACAGTTATCTATAAGTACATTAATCGATGACCCAAAAAAACAACCCACAGCAGAATAAATTTGAAAGCTTTGCCTACCGTATGGTTTTCACAAAAGCGAAAACCCCTGCAGCTTTCCAGGCGAAGTCCCTTTGGGCTGCCTAAGCCGCGTCTCCAGCACACAAACCCTCCCACAGCTGCTAAACGCAGGGAGTGTTACCCACGCTAAAAACCAACCAAACAAAACCCCACAAAACCAAGTCCCTTGCCCCAAATCGTGCTGGCATGCAGCAGGCCAAAACCCAGCGCGTCCTGGAAAGACGACAGCTCCGCGCGCCCAGCCCACGGCTCCTGAGCAGCGCGCAGCTGAGGGCCAAGAGCAGCCTCCACGCCGGGGCTCTGGCACGCCACGACCCCAGGGCCGCGCTGTCACCGGGGCCACTGGTAACCCAAAGCCCCAACTGTGGGAGGAATCAAGCCAGGAGACGCCGAGGTCAGCCCTGCCAGGTCCTCCGGGCAGCTGTCTGTCCGCCCTGCCTCAGCCTGTCATGGAGCAGGGGGATCCCTGAAAAGCCAAAACCGCCTTCCGCTTAGGAGCCATTCCCAGCTCCCCTTCTGCTTTGGCTCTCCTACAGCTCTGAGCTGAAACCGTCACCGCACAAAGATTGTTCAGGCACAGATCGAAAGGTCAGGAAAGCTGGAGGGTCTGAGCAACGGTTTGGCGCAGCCAGGCAAAGCGAGGGAAGCGAAGAGGACCTCAGTGAGACCGCCACCGAACCCTGCACGCGCAAAATCCGCCACACCTCCGCCGCTCCTGCCAGATTTTCTTTTCATTCGAATTCGCTCCAGCGACGGAGACACCACCCTCGGTAGTTTATTTTTGAGCTTGAATTACGCTTTAAAGGAGAAAGCCTTACTCACACCTCAATGAAATCTGTCAGCCTCGAGTTAACCAGATTTGCGCTGACGTCGCCCCAGCGACCAGCGTTCCTTTAATCATCTGGGGTTTAACAACCTACGGCACACTGGGCAACCTCCGTGCCCCTTCAGCAAGCTCGTTAGCCCCGTTACCGGCTCCCTTCTCACAACTCACCGCGATCCCCAACCCTCTAGGGCCGCGCCTCGGCCGTCCGCATCCCTCACCACACCGCCACTGGCCAGACGAGGTCTCCTCCTGTCTTGAGGCAGCCCCGAGAAACGTTACCTGTCGGGACACAGCCTGTCGGCGACCCAACCGCCAACCCCAACCTGAGCAACAGCCGCACGGCGAGCGAGCGCCATCACCGCACGTACCGGACCCGTCAGCCGCTCCCNAAATAGAAACTTTACACACCCAAAATACAACATACAACCTATCTCAGAAAGGACTCGCTGATGACAAACGTCGTAAGCTTTCCTCTGCAACGGGTACCACTGCGTCCCAGCTTTGCCTTCGAGCGCCACGGCCAGCTCATCGGTTTTCCTACCTCGAGTCGGACGTCGGGCTCCATGGCATGACTACATGGCCCGGCGACAGAGCCTGGTGGAATCAAGTAATGGGATTTGGTGCTGGTAGCAATGAGTTGCCTTTCTCGAGGCCGACAAGCGTGAAGCTTCCGAAGAGACCGTGTTGAGCTAAATTTGCCTTTTCAGAAAGGCTGATAAGGCTGTAGTAAGATTTTAGACTTAAGCCGTATTTTATCCAACGGAAAACATTTTGTATCATCCGTCACCCCCAAAAAGAACAAGTTGTATGGACTGTCTCATTAAGACCACAACAGCAGAAGTTAACAAATATATACAAATGAAGTTTTACCAGTTTTCTATAATGCAGAAAACAAAAGAGACTTCCATAAAAAGGATTTCTTTGTTCTCAAACTTCACTTAGAAACTCAGCTTTAACATACAGTTGTTCTGTAGCATTAGTAAAGTTCACTAACAAAAGACTTCGCTGTACACCGTAAATAAACCGAAGTGTTCAACAGTTTTGTTGCCATTGTTCATGTGGTGTTTAGTTGACTTTGTCTTTCAGTTTCGGCTTTCTTCTCTTGCCGGTGGTTAACTGCAGCCCAGAAGGTTATTTTTTTCAGCACTTGCTGCAAAAGTTTCGATGGCAAGCATGGTATTTGATTCTTTAAGAGAGCTGCGTTTTTACCGATGCAGTCAAGACACAACCTGAAGGAGGAGGAAGAAAAAAGAAAAAAGGAAGGATTTAAGTAAGTGGTGTATAACCTAAAGGCCTGTGTGTAAAAGCAGAGTGTCGTAACGATTTATGCCAGGCTCTTCGCGCCAATAACCTGAACTCACCTGAGGAGTGAATAAGGTTGTGTCTGAAATATCAACAAGTCACTGCAGTGACCCTGATCAACAGAAAAAAAGAACCATTAAAATGACAAACAGCTCATCTCAGAAATACTGCTGTTTTCTAGATTAATGTAACATCTATTACCACGTGCGTGATTTCAAATGGAGAATACTTAAATAATTGCTTATAAAACATCTGAATAACAAATTCCTTTTTATGAGCCCAACAAAGGCAGGAGAAACACTTCATAAATTACTTTCCGAGAACACCTAAGGTCACAATCTCACACTACCATATGACATGAGTGACCCCAATAGCATCAGCAATTCTATCAACTTTTATTTCAATTTTCATTATTAGAGTGCTAGGATTTCATTATTGAGTTTACTGACCGTGTCCATGAAATGCAAGTCATCTTTGCTCCCGCCAAACACCATCACTTCTCCTTCTTTTCCCAGGCAGGCCGTATGCCACAATCTAGAAATAAAATTGTAAGTAGAATCAGTGACCAAGTAACAACAAGCAGTTGTGTGTTATCAGCAAAACAAATCTAAAACGGGAACGTTTTTAAGGGTTTCAGAGAAGCAGTAGGCTTACTCGTGTATTAACCTCTTCACCTCACATAGACTCTCCTCCATTCCTCACATTCACGTTTCGTTCCGAAAGACTCTTTTGCTATAAGGATGTAAGTTCCTTTTAACTAAAATGGAAAGGTTACTTTTCTCATCCTGTGATTCCACTACTTATGCACAGAGCCTCAAAGTCTTCCTGGCCTCACTACCTACCCAGAAGAATATTGCAATTTTCAGTAATGTATTTTACAAGTTGCTCTGTGAGCTGCACAAACAATAAAGCCAGTTCTTTATCAACCCGAGTCTCCAGGCAGACCTTCCCTTCTTATGGAAGAATGGAGAACTAAGCACCGAGCGCTGCCTGGAGCGAAGCGATTACCAGAGCCTTTCTTTTCCCTCCGGCCATTTATTTGCACAGAGTATGGTGGGACTTAAGTGTCTCTGAGCTTCCTACTTCTTCCTCAAATGTTACTGAAATGGGTCAACTGATTCAAAACATACACGGGGAGGAGAGGCAGCCGTACGTGCACACAGCACAATAATGTAACCCTTACTTCTTAGGAAACCAAGACAAAGGCATTATTTCAAAGGTCTGCAGAGGTAAAACATAATACCTTAAAATACGGTATTACTCATTTCTTTAACGGTATAAAAGGAGAGAGCAATGTGACTATCCATCTCATGAGGATTTTGCTGAACAATTACACGTCATGCAGAACAATATATTTTTGTCATTATTTGACTTTTCTGTACGCTGCTTACGTATACTTTGTCTTATTTATCACTACTTCAACAAAATGTTGCAGTGAAAAATTTTTAGAAAACAAAGTAACTATAAGAAAAACCAAGCTTTTGCCAGGAACAGCTTCCCCCCCCCCC
>VZTL01030916.1:31305-50779 GCA_013400535.1 Scopus umbretta
TTCTTTTTAAATTTTCCACTATTTCTTTAGTTCGTAACTACCATTGTAGCGGCTTTAAGATTGTGGGGTTTTCTGTACCGACTCTTATCTCTGAACGCTCGGACGAGAGCTTCAGAACACGTTATCCTGTTTCAGTTTTGCGCTTCCCCCAGAGATTCCTGGGGATCGTTTTCTGTGTGTCAATTACTTACATCACGCCCACAAGCAAGTTTTGTGTTGTGCATGTAAAAGCACATGCTATAAAAAAAACCAACCAAAGACACAAAACAAAACCTGACTTGTATAATCTTGCTTCTGCAGAAACAAAGATTCTGCTACTTCAGCAGCTACACCTCGCTAGATTTACTTTTTATTATTAGCAGATCAAAATCTGTCATTTTTCTATTGGTGTGTCAGCACCGAAGTATATACCACAAGATGATTATCACCACAGAGCTCTGGCCCTTTAAGTCTACGTAACCAAAATAATATGCACCACTAGAACTTTCATGCAAAAGGAAACGTTCTCACTTTCTTACTCCATTCATACCAGTCATTATTCACCGTTCTCCTTAGGCTAAACTGTAGCCCACCTTTTCTCTTCCTCATACCTGTAGATAGATCTGTCTCTGCCTTATCTGCATTAGGAAAACTCTGGCCTGGACTTCATCACCGAAGAACACTGGGAAGCCTTTCCTGCCTTGACTTTGTTGACATCCTAGCTCGCAACCTGATGCTTTTTCTACAGACTGACAGAGTTTATCTCCTCTCACAGCTGCTCTAACTTATCACCTAAACATTCTAATAAAGCACGTTATTTAAATTACACAGATGCTGAATTGATGTAACCTTTTTACACAGCTCTTCTAACTACAATAACAGAATTACATTGCAATGAAAACTCTGGGAATCTGTAAGTTAAACATACAATTTGTTCTGTATTTTAACCTGCCATGCAAAATGTTAGCCGAAGTACAACTGGCGGACAGAGAGAATAAAAGTGTTTTCTACCAATACAGAATCGCAGGTCTATAACCTGGAACACAATTTTTTAGAGATTACTAAAAACGAAGGTTGAAGGAAGTTATTCTTTACAGAAGTTAAGGAGAAAAATCAGTTTTGCAGAAGCATCAGGAAAATACACTAATGCGTGCGTGACATACCGCATATCACTATAAAATAATAGAAATACATAAGAGAAGTACACATATACATATAATTGCCAGCCCATTTTACGTCCTGCAGTAGTCAGTCATACAATCGACAGAACTGACTTAAACCTTTTTCAGCTGCAGAGATCCTGCAGTAATCCTGTGTAAGAACAGGGATACAATCAATTATGGTACAAGTACGTACTTCACACTCAAACTAGTTCAACTATAGGCAGAGTTCCGCATTTCCAGGACTTCCTGAAAAAGGTTATTGAAGGTTTTTTTTTTTTAAAAAAAAGGGGGTATGTGTGTGTCATTTACTTCAATAAAAAATTAGGTCAATGAAAGGCAACTGTCCTCAACCTACAAACTGCGTACCACAGCCTTCAGATGGTGGAGAAGCACAGGACATGTTTGGACTTGAGGGAGCTCCCAGCCTCTGGTCAGCAGGTGACCCAAAAGCTCTGTTCTCTTAGGAGGGCCTGGGCTGTGTGCGCGGCAGCGTCCTCAGCAAATTTAGCAGCGTGAAACCTCAGGAACCCTCTTTGGTGCTTCGGCTGCAGCAAGGAAGGGGGCTTGCTCGACAGCCTCTCTGCCAGCACAGCCAAGCGACAGCCCCGCTTTGCAGCCCGGTGTGGGATCTGCCCTTGAATTGCCCGAAAGCCACTTGGGGCTCTGGAGTCCCAGGTTCCTAACATCCAGCCCTACCGCCACCTGAGGCACCAACGTTACTCCAGCTTAACTGCAGAGGAAAGGCTGAGCCCAGCACCCTGGCCTGCTGCCTGTAAAGAGCACATTCTGTCCCTTCCTGGTCCTTTTTCATGATGCACCAGTAAAAAAAATTACACGAGGCAAGGCAGTCCACTTCAGCAGTTAACTTTTACGAGATCATCCCTGTAAAGAACTGAACATGAAGCCAAACGTGATCCTTGACTGCTAATGATATGCTTTGTTATTTAAGGCAGTCATCAGTCCCTTCTTTAGTTCACTGATTGTAAAAAGACAGAAAATACTCTGTGAAGCTAAGGTGTAAGTTTATTTGGGCTTGAAAGAGTTTGAAATGTAGGAAAGCAGAAAACTTGGTCTAACAGTGCTGTTATATTTAAAAGACACCCTGGAATAGGATAAAACAGGAAGAAAATTAATTTAGGTAAATATTTCAGTAATAGAAAACAGAACATAAGGCTGGAAGCATGCAAATGCCAGACCAGAGTTGTACACTATTGCTAAAAGAATGATACAAAATTGTGCTGAAAGTACCTGGGTGAATGTATAGAATGAATTCCATGAAAAACTGAATATTCACTACCTACAGCAAATCAATTCAATAGTATTTACACTACAAACACAGAGAATGCTTCACAAGCTGTTAAAAAAAAAAAGTCTGTGCTTTGATACAGCAAGCACCTGTTTTCAGTGGCAGCTTCTAAATAACCTCCAGGTTCAGAACATGAAACTTGCTTTCTTTAGTCCGAAAGAATTAATCTTCCCCTGTAGTCTTAAACTAGAGAGCAAAGGGGAACAGAGTCTGGACGAGACAGTACTGTTGCCAGTATGAACAATATGCATTCTAGAACTACGTCCTTTTTGGCGGGCAGTTAAGTCCTCGAAACAACAAAACTCTCACAGTCATTTACTGTTTGGGACTGCATGCAGTTTTGCAAAACTGTAATCGTAATGAGGTGCTTCTGCTCAGGGAAGAAAACCCAGACAAACAAGGTATTTTATAATATTTCTGAATCTGGAAAGGCACATCAACATTTTCATGGTTGACTCCCCATGTTTCTAATAATGTATTAACATTAATCAACTTTCATTATTCTCATAGGTTATTATTTTCTCAAAAGTTAGGTGACATACATTTTCTTATATATAAAAATAATTTGGCTATAGAACATCAGGTTAATGGGACACCCAGATCCTTTAAAAAAAAAAAAAAATCTTATAATGCAAGTAAGCATCGACTGTAACAAATATAGAAAGTAATAATGCTGTATCAGGTATGAAGGAACTAAGTTAGTAAAGCAAACTATTCAATCATACTGCATTAATTTTCTAAAATGTTCTTATAATGTAGTTTAAAAACACTGTTCAGTGATTTAAAACTATGCAATATTTTAAAATGCCTACATTTCAGCAAACGCTATCTATTTTTTATATACCTAGGCCTACTCTTAGGCAAATGGGTAAGCTGTTTCCATCCATTTGTTGTAATGCTGTGAATCCAGCCATCACCTGCAAATAAGAACATACATTAGTACTTCTTCTTGGGACAAAGTGTTACCATTTTGATTTATTTATACCAAAAAGCTCTGTGTTTGAAGAGGACATTCTATTAAGACAACAGTAACATCATCACTACATTAACTTGCGTCTTTTCACTTCTGTAATTTACCTTAACCATTCAGTCACAGACGGCTCACTGCACTGAAATCTGGAATTAAAATACACTTGCTTTTTTTTTCTTTTAGATACTTTGAGAAAACAGGTCAATGTCCCTTTCAAAATCACCCCCTCCCACTGGAATATTTCTGTGACACTTAAAGCTGTCTTCACTAACTGCAAATTTTTTCATGAACAGAAGTTGCCTTTTCTAGAAAAGGAACTCTGTATTAGACTCCTACTTTCTATTTAACATCTTGTAGCTGCGATCTGTTATTCTTGCACAAATCCACATTATGTTGATGTTATTACTTGTATCTTCTTACTGCGGTTGCTATCGGTACCGAAAGTCACCCCCTGTTCATATCGGAATGCGTGAGACTCTTGCCTTTATTCTTTTAGATGATCGACAGTTGGATGAAAGATTTATTATCATCCATTCTCACTGTACTACACAATGTGCTCCTACGTTTCTATAAAAATAACAGGCTAGCTAGAGAAATATTCAAGTGCCATGAAAATTCTGTAACAAGCTTTAGGTCTACGTGGTTTGAGAAAGACAACAAACGTGCATACTATACGAGGTTAGTACTCAAGTGTACAATAGAATTATAATCTCTGAATTACTTACTTAAAGGAACATTATCCGAACTAAGTCCACCAAAAAGAAAAAGTCTGTCATCTCCTATCGGAGTCAACGTGTGCCAGGATCGATCTTTTGGTTTCTCTCCACTGATATTAATTCTTGGTGAAACAAATAAACAAAAACAATTTTTCAAAGAATGCTGAAAAGTAACCTGCCAGAAAATGTAACAGTTAATTTAGTTTGTCCTAGAACAAGCCTGGCTATTTTCCCAGTGAAAAAGATGCACTTACGCAATCTGAATTCACTCTCGAGACCGGTGTTCAAATGTAAACCAAGTAATTTCTTGTAGAAAGTGTTCTCTGAACAATCAGTTATGTAAATATCAAATGTAAGGACAAAAGCATTGATTGTTATTTTGTCTGTTTTCTTACGATCACTAAAGCCACTCCTTAACGTACAACTGAAGGCACTTAGGACAGCAAAGGAAGGCCTATATATTCCAATAAACTGCACGGTACCTGTAGGTGAACGGACTCAGTTATTTGAGATAAAATTTAATTAATCCCAAGGGGCTACAGTCTCTCCACTCCTAGGAAAATGACCTTAAATGATACAAGGGTTGTGGCTTTACCTTTTATCCAAACACTACTACCTCTTCAACCATTGTGCCTGTTAACACAATAGTGGGCCACCCAAACTTTGAGAAAAATTTTAGGAAAAAGTGGAATTCCCAAGTACAAAACAGGTTTACTATTCTAAAAATCCACCCATGTTACAAAAATACAGTTCTTCCAGATTCTATCTATGGACTGCATTTTAGCTGCACAATTAGCTATGCTTGAGATGAGAACTTCGACAGTAAAGAACCTGAACATAAGGGATTAGCTATAGCGGGGGGCCTGAATTCACATCATCTTAGTTTAGGCACTTAGGTGTACAGTTGTCTCGGGAGACTCCAGGAGGGAATAGTAAGGACCTCCAGAGGGCATCAGCCCACCTAGTATCTTGATACTAAGCAGAGGCAACTTCTGTTGTAAAGTACCTAAAGTTAGACACAAAGAATCTAGGCCACTGCACACTTAGTATATCCTCGTTTTGGAAAAAAAGATGGAAAAAGCAGGTGCAAACACCTGTAAGCTCTCTTGCAGGGTCAGAATCTTAGTCGGAGACTGTCCAGAGCAGGTAAAAGAGGAGTGTTCAATCCAGGTAGACTGTATCTCAAAGAACTAGTTACTTTTTTTTTTTTTTCTCTCCCTCCACTTTCCTGAAGCAAGGCGAGTGTAATATAAACAGATGTGTGCTAAAGCTACAACATGAACAGTGCAGAGCCAGTCATCTATATTTCCTTTATAATCAATGAAGAGAAACAGGTCCTTGAAAAGCACAACTCGTGATTTAGTTTAGATGTCTACCTTAGCAGCAGCTGTCTCGTGCCCGAGAAGCGCCCATTTCTCTTCACTGAGCACAGAGGAAGCCTAGGGTGAGTAATACAGGCATCTGCAGTTCGGTTAGAGGGATTTCACTACTGGTGGCTGCTAAACAGTTCTCCATCTGGAAGCAAAGACTGAAGAATCATAGCTAATTAAACAGCGATTGCAAAACTGTCCTACTAAATTTGGCACTGAAGTTGAAGCCAAGCCACAATGTTCGAGTGCCTGCTTTGCACAAGTCTTGTATAAGATGCTTCTAAAATTGGCAAATGAGGCAGACTGTGCTGAGATACAACAGGCTTTGATGTTTAGAAAAATATATACCAGATACTGATGGGTGGTAACATTTCAGTCTTTCACGCTGCTGATACAACAAATTAGCACAGCAACAGAAATAACCTAATATTGAACATTTGAGTAACAGTATTAGCGGAGCTCAGGGAAGGCAAGGTCACGTCTGGGTAGTGGCAACTAAAATAAATATTGCATGTAGCCAGAAATAGTTGTCCAAACAATTTGTGCAAAGACAGACCGTAAACTGGAGTCAAAATGTAAATACTAATTTGATATTGTCCTGGAAGATACACTGATTTTTGCTCCTCTTGTAATTAGGAGATGAAATCATGCTAAGAGGCATTATATGTTTGTGCATGCTGATAGGTGGCCTGGTAATAAGAGATGATTTTACCATAGTAGATAATTAATAGCCACAAATAAATTACTTGGAGAAAACATCATCTAGCCCTAGGAAAGCACCCCTTCCCCCCCGACGAGCACTTGACAATGGCTCATCTAAATTCTGCCATCTGTGATTGTATTGCATTTCTCGGGTTTCCGTAAGATCAGTCACTTCAGTAAGGGAAGAGCGGTGCTCGGGCCTGTGAAGCTCTCTCTAAGGCCAGCCTTTGATTAGTTACCTCTCTAGATAGGAATAAATTTGAACGCTTTACCTCCTGCGAGGTGCCACCACAGCAGCAGACACTCCGCAAAGACTCTTTCCCCCTCCCCCCCTAATCTCTCAATCTCTTTTTTAAAGTCTCTCTTAAATCTCTTTTTTCAGTCTCTCAAAGACTCTTTGCAGAGGTGCTATAGAATGGCTGGACAGTAGGATCCTAAATTTATAATGATCAGAGTCTATACTAAATCATGGGTAAGTCTTGTGAGCTATTCTTGGATCACAATATGGAAATAACTGAGTATTGGAACAATCTTCAGTTTTTAGGAATTGCTGCATTTAGTATTACCATCCTTAGTCGAAGGACGCGTGTGTGCGTATGTATGTGTGCATGTATGCAAAACCAGCCTCTTGTATTCAGGTCAAGAACAGAGAACACTTTTTAAAAACCTCAATATTCAGTTACACATGCAAACAAAAGGGAACACTGGCTGAGGAGGACTAAGACAGAACTTTGACACTGCCACTCCTCCTTCAGGGCTTGAAGTTCCTCTCATTGACTTGTCACTCAACTGTCACTGGTTTCCTTTTTTTAAAGCAAAATAAAGCAAGCCAAACGGCAACTGCTCGTGCGACAACAGCAACAACCGAAAAAGCAAGCGGCTAAAGCAGTAAGCTGAATGATGGATCCACTCAGAGAGAAGGTTCACAGCCTAAGAGGGACAATGCTATCATTTAGGTAGAACATTGTTAATTTTAAAACAACCAGCAATGAAAAAAGGATTAACTAATCACTTTAATTCCCCAAGAGCTAATTAAAGAAATCAAAGGGAATTTTTTTGAAAGGACACTGTGGGACTTTTGTCCTGCTGCCAGCAGCAGGAAGAAGGAACGGATGGAGGACTGTGTCTAATCCCTCGCTGTGCTCGCGGCTCAGGGCAGAGGAGCACGCTCGGTGCGGGATGAGCTCCGCAGTCACAGGTGATGACAGATGCCCATCATAGCTGCACGAAGCACATAAAGCCCTGGGGCAGGATCAGTACGGACACATACTCAGGGATTACTCAGAGGTTCTCTTGAGAATAGGAACAGAACAGTGGTTATCACCCATCAGTTACTGTTTGCCTCCTGGTTTGTCTGTCAGCTAACAATATATCCATTGATTCTACACATGTAGTAAGCACTATCATAAAAGCTACATGCAAACAAACAACTCTTAGGAAGTATACTAATATTTGATTTATTTTAAAATTGAAATATTTAGGTCATGCTTTTTACTTGTTTTTTTTTTCTTTTTTTAAATGGTTAAGAAGCTTATCTCTGAGGGGGGGGATCCTTCCCCATTCTGTACCGTAATGAGCCAAATATAGATAGTGAAAGCAGTATTCAAAAGGAAATCGCAACTAAAATTCCATATGGATAAGTGTACCCATCTTGAAAATGAGGATGTTAAATCACTACATGCTGTGCTTAAAATAGCATCATCAACGCTTCAGTGCGGAACAGAAAAAGCTTAGTAACCACCATCAAATTAAATTAAATTGAAATCACAATATAACAGCTGTTAAAATAGTCCCCAAACTCCCATTCTCCTCTTGGAGAAAGCTAAAAAATTAGCACTGGGAACTATTTAACAATATGTTTCAATCTGCTACATTCAACTTTAAGTGTTATAAAGAGAAACCTACCTTCCAGACCAAGTCCAAGTGTCTAAATTCAGGCAGTGCAAATCATTCATTCTAGTTTGCTAAAACAAATAAATAAAATCCCCGTTGTGTTATATTAAGCAAACAATAAGCAAAGTATTTCAGTGAGGCCTTCCCAGGACAGAATATTCCAAGTAACAATATTTTGAAGGAAACTGTACCCGCGTACCTTAAAACAGCTTCGCATTATGTGGCAGATGAAAATCATTCCTTCTCAAAAAAACGCATGCAAATCTCAGAAAACTACCTGTCAGGAATATTTACAGTAGCGCAACAGCAGTATGGGGCCAGTTTTAGCTTTTAATAATAGTTTAGTACGTGATATTCAGTTCCTGCAAACATATTCAATTTTTGTCCACAGAACTCATGGTACGTAACTGCAGAAGGTGTAAATACTCTACATATAGCTTCCTCTCATTATTTTTCTTCACGTTCTGATCAGAACTGTGCCCCCTCCTGCCTGGTCACTCATTCCTTGAAATATTCTAGTACGTACTGTACTCAGTACATGACATCTGACAAAAAGTTCATCACATCTGTGTTTCTCTCTCTTTTCCAGAAGGCAAGCCCTTTCACAAAGTTACTACTAGCAACAACAAGGTTTTATGACTCTAACATTTGCCAGAAAAATACTAAAATGTGTCAATAAGAACAATGGGAAATCAATACACTTGCATATCTGCCTGTGTTTTGAGATGAAGAAAGTAACTGCCTTAGAAACATAACAGGGGGGAATAGAAGAAAGAATTTCTTTGCTTTAGATTGTAGCAATATTTTCAATGACTCACAATACACTTGACTGATATTTGTGATTCCCCTAGGTACTATAAAACAATATCTGAGAAGTAGGGAAATATATCTTGCCTTACCTTACAATTTCTTTTCTCCTAGGGTAGTCCATAGATCTATTAGAATAAGCCTTTCTCCAGCTTGCAGATCCTTTGAGGCAGAAACTAGACTTGTCATTTAAGTCAGAATACGAGTAGATTTACCCCTGAGAACTCAGCCAGTTAGTGAGTTTGAGACTTCCAAAGCTGTCCATCAAAGCTACGGAAAGTCTCTCAGGGTATTTCGGGAAACAGCAAGGTTTTCAGGATAGCTATGGCCTCCTCTGATCAAGTACGTGCTAGCTCTTTTCTGTCCAAGGGAAGAGAATGTTAACTAGCATTTTGAGAATGCTTTCAGAGAGACCACTAGGCTAAAGAACAGCAGAATGCGGGGGCTTTTGTGCATTGCCTGAGAAACTTTATCCCTGCAAGAGGGTGAATGTAACAATAAAGTGTGGTCCAACTGACAGCTAGTGGAACAGATCTGTCTTCCACGACAAGTCTATTCAGTTTCCTGCTCCTTCAGATGGCTTTGAAGGAGATGAGGAACCAATTATACGAGCAGAAAGCGAAATTCAATTACTGAGTATCTTCTGCTGTACCTGTAACACAGCTAGACACTTGGGGGGGTGGAAAAAGCAACATCCTGGCCTCTAGAACTAAAAATATTTAATCATCTTGGAATAACACAGTTCGATACGGAGGACATCTATTAAAGAAAGGGAAGAAAGAAAGTTGTTGTTATGTTGGAAATTAAGGTTTCAAGAAGATCCTGTTCAAGACCTCCTCGCTGACTTTCCTTTCCTAGGCAGAAGATGGAATAGTTTTCAGTGTCTTGGTCCCTGGGAAATCAATGTATTATAATCTTTACATTCCCATGAGTCAACAGATTGACAGATGCATAATTACATCAACCTCATTTTAAATTTAAAACACGGCATCACTCGGACATTTACATCTCAGATTCACTTCCTTAACATAGCTTTAACAAATGAAAACACCTTTCTACCCAACCCTTATTTGGGAAACTGTAAAGCACAGTCAGGTTATAGTATCGCCACTTGCCACACGCAAAGTTTTCTTGCAGTTTCTCATGTATTTCTAAGTGCTACCTACTATATTTAATCATTTAGCTGATAATCCCAAGATGGTTCCTAATTGGCTTAAAAGCATCAAGCCTCATAAGAGGGTTTGCATTTCCCTTTGAGCTCAAGGGCTCCTTAGACATCCTACTTATCTATGGCATGTTCATTTATTTGCAGCCTAGTAAACATTAACCAGGATCTGCTTTGTCTCAGGATTAGCTTTCTAGCATGATGAAAGGCATTAAGGGCGACGTATTTACAGCTCACTGCTGTTGCAGTAAACTCTGTGCAGCTCTTCATTCTGAGATTTACTATCAAACAGCTATTACAGCTCAAATCTTTCTAAGAGAAGGACCGCAGTTCAATGTTATCTTCTGATCTTCAGTGACAGAAAGGATAGCAGGAAATATGAACATGCATACGTTAAGGCATCAGATGTGTGAAGAGCTGCTGGAAAGACTGTGTTTTATTACTTCATCATTCTTTACATGAAAACTTTCCACTTAAATCAAACATGAGACTTGCATCAGCTTTTGGACTAACTCTCCTTCCTTCCCACTTTCTCCCATTTCTGTTTTTTCAGGGGCTTACCTGGAGGAACAGAGTCCACATAATACTTCTGAGCCTGTTTTCAAATGATTCCTGGTACAACTGATTTTGATCATCATCATCATCTTCTTTTACCAGTTCTAGCTCCAAGTTTGGAAAAAGGTGCCCTTTCCTCCCAGAAAGATGAATAGGAGAAGCCTCATGACACTTCCTGGCCCTTTCTGGTTCCTTGTAGAGCCTTTTCCCTGGGAAGATTTGTATTATGGTGAACTAGAAGGAGAAGGAGGAGCAGAGAAGCCCCGTATTTGCTCCTTAATTTACGGAGAAATGCAAGACTTCATCCTTTGGGGAGCAGTTACTCCTGTTGCCAGGAAATGTAGTGTTTTTCTGACGTCTTTAGCTTTCCTTTCCTGTTTCACGACTTACATTCATTCCTCAAGGCCACTGAACATTCCCTAAACTTTCTAAGTTCCCTTCCTTTGATTTCTAGGATAGAAATTGAATCAATAATAGAGTATCACTAAGGTGAAAATTATACTTGCTGCTCTCCTATAAAATTAAATACAGCTTTCCAAAATTTCATATGGTTCCCAAGCGGTTTAACTGAAATTTAGCAAATGGTTATTAAGGAAGCCGATGCTACCTGAGGAGGAGAAAAACCTTTTCAGATCAGAGCCTTCTTGTATTTCTGAATCCTGTAGTCAAACAGTCAGAGTTAAATAGAAACCAGAGGGTACGTCCTCTTAGGGCATATCTAATCATGCAACAGCACAGTGGAGAAATGACAGGTCAGCTCCAGTTTACCAAGAATTTTACTTGCAGAGGCTGCATGAGAATCCGAGCTTGAGTTACAGAACAGTTCAGTTGCAACACGCACAGCGCAGCAACCCTAACTAGCTTGGACACAACACTCTGTGCCATTCTGTTTCTGGTGTGAAGCCCTCTGCAGCACACAAGGGCTATCCCTTGCTAACAAAAGGCCAGAGGGAGCAAGGCTTTGAAGGCTGAGGAAGTGTTCAGAAATAAATGATAGGCCAGAAAGTCCTGAGCTGCATGTTTACTTCTTCACATCCAGGTTTCTTCCCCTCTCATGTCTGCAGGCTTGCTAAATGAGGAGCAGGATTCAGTTCAGCTTGGTTAGCAAGAGTTCATTTATACAGCAGACACAAAAGGGCAAGTCCATAGCAGAGGCACAGGGCTCGCGTAGCCTGGCATGGCTAATCCTGACACGCAAGATTCAAGTAAAACTAGATACTTTTTCAGTCTCCTTTAATATCCTTTTATTTCCTTAGTTATTTGCAAATCAAGTTCGCCCAAACCTACAGCTCTGGAAGCTACTGCATGCAGTTCTCTCTTAGTCAAGAGGTGGGGTTTTAGCGACAATTCCAGAGATTGTGAGCCCATATGAAAGGCCACATAATGCAGAATGGTAAGAATAAACAGGATCAGTTTGGGTTACTTTCTTTTCCACCTGCTCTGAAAAGATACTTTGGTAAAAACTTCTCCTGCAGCTGCGGGAGGCGATTCAAACTGCAAAACTGGCTGGACATCATGTGGCCATTCCGAACCTGCCTCATCCGTATGTCTGGTTTCTGTCTGAGCAAGCAGGAGTAAGCCAGGAGTAAGCCATTTTGTAACAGCACTGCAGACTTCCCTTAAGACGACTGCATTAGAGTACAGCTTTTACAGCATGAAAAACAGGGGATAGGGAACAAAGAGCAATTTTACACTGTTTTATTTGCAAGTACTTGAGAAATTTGCAGCTACTTGAGAACACAGGGTCTATGTTATAGCAGCTTTCCAAGATGAAGCTGGCATATGTTCATTGTAGGGCATTTCCAACCAACAGTTAATTCCTTCTCTTTCATATAACAAAACTAACAAACTGAGGGCTTTCAGAAGTGTCTCCACTGTTACTTTTCATAGTAGTAGAAAGCATCAAGTCTCATCCCTTAGCTGAATATGATTAAAGGCTCTAAATTAGCTGTAGGTAGAAAGAGCTAAAAATTTAAATTTAAAAAAAAAAAATGGAAGAGTACACAGTAGCTTAAATTAGGAGAATTTTTTTTACTTGCCTTACAGAACCTGTTTCTCACATTCCTGATAAACTCCAGCTCATACAGAGACCTTCAAAAAAATATTATCTTCACTATGCTTTTGCAACAGTTGTAAAAAGAGCTGGTACGCTCCTTTCCAGCCCATGAAGAAACTATCCTTGCAAAAAAATTTACAAACGATAGGTGAGCCTGCATTAGTTAAGACTACCTACTACCATCCTTATTTTCAGACATGAGACAGGAACATGGTTTTTATATTGGATTGCTGCCTTAAGCTTAAATTCTTCACTAATGCTTCAGCAGAGAATAACTGAAGAGAAAATCTCCTCTGACTCGTACTAGAAAAATTAAGTGTGCTGCCGAGAGGCTTTAGTATCTCCTTGCTTACCAGTGGTGACTTCAAGTTTGTTAGGTACAGACAACCACAGGGATGATGCCTATAACTTTTTTGAAGTTAAAAAGAGCTAGGAAGCGTTAAGATTATATAGCCAGAATCTAGCCTTGATTTAAATATGCACTGACTGCATCCTATACAGACAACTCTTGTGCTGCCCTTTGACTATTACCTAAGGGACAACAGATTTAAGATCCTCCCACAGTGTATTAAGTGGTGCAGTCTTGGATCAAGTATCAAGAAAGCAAATACAAGTCTTACTCTTGCAGTAAAGAGCTGATATTGGAGGCACAGAATAAAGCTGTTAGCAGCAACCTCTACGGTGTGCTTCACCTATTCTGTATCAAGGGCACAGAGCATGCTAAAGGTAAAGGCTGAGACTGCAAAATTGACAGAGAGCAGAGGAGAGGCTTAACAGGACTGGAATGACTTGTGCCCGCGGTGGCCTGTGCTATCAGGTAACAGGCTGCAGCACCCTGTACCGACCTGAACGTACAGAGACCGATACCTTTGAATCCAGACATTATAATCACATGCTGCTCTTCCAGACATCTGTATTTCAGTCGCTTATGTGCGAAAAATGACAAAAGTTTAAATTAGAAAGCCAACTGAAATCTGCTACTTCCTACCATTCATGAACCACAGGCTGCAACTGTAAATATAAAATACTGTATCCCAACAGCTATTCCAAACTTCACCTTCCCAGAAGGTAAACATCAGGGTATGAGAGGTGTGTGTGAGTAACTGACTGTTCTTATACATTTCCTCCTCCTTTAGCGGGGAAAGGGGATGGGGGGAAGGACAAGCTACAATCCCAGTTCTATTTACTACTTGCTAGCATTTAATTAGGTGAAATGGGGAAAAAAAGCCAGCAGGTTTGATGTATAAATCTGCTAAGCCGTAGCAAGCACAGAATGCTAGCGTGTCATCGTTTATTTAAACTTGGTCTATCATCAGGCTTGCTCTTGCTCCACTCTCAAAGAGCCACCTCCTACGCAGGGTACACGCACATCAAACATTTCTGTTGATTTATAAACATTTGCATTTACCATAGAGTCATCTGTTTTTTCCCTTTTTGGGACAACGTATGCTTCGTCATTAATGCTACAGAGAGAAAGGCAGACTCTTCTTTTTGTGAGGTAGAGGGGGATGAAAAGAAGCATCCTGAATTCAACACTTCTAACACACAGGTTAGGCTGAAGACATTTTGGATTTCTTTTCTACTGCAAAAATAATTTGCTATAAAAAAAAAGCCAAGAAAATAATATTACTGTCAATAAAATGTTTTAATTAAAGACTAACCAGCACTCGTCCTCCAAAGATGTAACCTTTATTTCCCAGCACAGCACATGTATGAGCTGCTCGAGGCTGAGGTGGATCTCCACCCTGAAAGAACCAAAATAAGATCCTTCAGAACATCAAAGTGCCAGCCAAGGGTATTGGCAAGTCAGTATCACAGAGATTGCAAAAGTAAGGCCACCATGCATCAATATGCTGACAGAACTGCAACTTCAAAAGGAAATAATCTGTAGTCATGTCCAAGACTCCACAGACATTCGAAGATACACATATTTGCCAAGAACAGCTTTAACTAAGTTCCCTCAGGAGCTATTGTTTAATATATTTCCTCTTGGTCTCATTTATCATTGCTTTACTGAAGTGAAATTCAATTAATTTATCTTTAATTCCTAAGCATAAAATTACAGTAACGTATCAGTTATTGTTGATAATGTTCTGTGCCGCTTTATTTTTCCAAAGTGAGAACCATCAGGAACTGGTACAAAAATCTCTGGAAATCAGATCTTAAAATTTGATGTTACATCCAATAGCCACATGCCAAAAAGTATTCCCTGTATAAATCAGGAATAAAGATAGCAAAATTGCCTTTTACGTTTCAATGGTGACTCCATTTTTTGCATTTACTTTTACAGGAATTTTAGAGATATATCCTATAAAGACCACAACATATTGTCAGATGCTCATTACAATATACTTCTACCGAGTTCTTACATAAACTCACCAGGTTTTTATGAACCTTTAGAGTATACTATCATACTAATATCAATAAATAGAAATGTGTGCATTACTATTTTACTGGGAAAATAAGTATACATGCTCCTTTGGAAGACTATTAAAATAACGTATTTGCTGAAGAATCTCTGATCTGTTTATTCTAACAAAATAGCATGACTGGAACATATTTGTTCAAAAGCTTTTTCAGTATTAACTCTTGAAGGGAATACAGCAACTCCATATACTCAATGCTCGAAATAACAAGCGTATAACCCTGGCATACTGAACACACGTCTTTACTTCCCAAGGGAAAAAGGAAGACCTAAACTAGCAATACAGCGCGTTTACTCTCTCTCTCTCTCCTTGCCTTCTTTTAGTCTGTGGAAGCTGACTAGCGGACCAAGAGAGGCTAGACTTCAAGATCACCACTGTTCTTTCAGCCCGAGGTACCATCCTTCACGCTGACCTGTCGGCTGTATGAAAAGGGGGAGGCAGGGGAAGGAAGAAATCCCCAGGCAGACCTTAATCTCTCATGCGGTCACCTCTCAGTTCTCTCAGTTCTCTGCGATAGGTCATCCGCGTTGCAGTGTAATTATACACAGCCGACCAAATGGCTTCATATTAAAACAGTTCAGATAAACGAGGTTTGTTAAGCTCACTCTGGCACCATTAAAGCCGTTCATGTCTTTCTGCCACACGCCCCCTGAAGACCTTCGCTTTGTTCCAGGCGGCCTTTGCCAGGTGTGGCGCAGGGTGAACACAGATGGCCTGGGTTAACAGCTGTGCTCCAGCCATGAAACTGTTCCGTGTCCAAAGCCCTGGCAGGGCCTACAAGGAGACCCAAAGTTGCTATAATCGCCATAATCCATTCCGCAGGACTCAAGCCTGCTCTGTGAGAAGCCACCTCCACACCCCGCTCCTCAGCACCACTCTGGTATTCCTACTAAATAGTTTTCTGGAGTATTCCAGTGCCTTGTTTTTCCAGTAATGGAGCGCGGACAGTAATTTTATATTCCCAACAGTTGTCTTCAAGCTTGAATACAAAGCTTTATCTCAAAACTATCTCCTAGATACAGAATACGGTGTCATCTAATGCATCCAGATTTCTAATACCCATCTGAAGCTTACAATATTTTTTGCATCAGAACCACAATACAGAAAAAACGCCAGCCTAATAATGTACTGTGGGGAAAAAAAAATTCATATGAGTTCTGAATTTTCCACATTTCAGCTGCATCGAGTATCCTCCTGTTTAATGTTACAAGCCTGAGCAATACTAAGCATGTTCAAATTACCCTCCCACCGTCAATTTCTAAAGCACAATAACTATTCAAAATGCAGTAAAATCACAACTGCGTCAAAAGACAAGACTGAAGAACACTCACTCTAATTGCTGGTTGAGACCAAGTTTGTGTGGTTGTATCAAAAACATGAACATCATTATGCCATCCCCAGAATATCTGTCCTTCCTAAAAAAAGACGTTAAAAAAATTAGTAAGTTTATTCTATTTTAAAATCTTTGTGCTTATTAAAGGATACAAACCCAGAAGTGAACTAGCAAAACAGAAAATAAACTAAGCTACAGAATTTTATTAGAAGAAACATATGCTAATGATTTTAATAATGATGCAGCAGCTCAGGTCTAGTTGAAGGTCAAAAGCATTCCGGAATGTTAGGGCTGATGACACTTTTGAAAAGGGGCTTTGGGCTCCAACACCAGTCACTGCAGCAGACAAATTCTACCTTCTGAGTGTAACACACCGAGAAATAAATAGGTTGTAGGAAGTAATACTTTTCTGTGAGTCAATATTTACATCTGGTGTAAGGATCTGTACTCCCTTGAACGCACATCTATTTCTTATTAATTCCTGTCACTAAATACTCTAATCAGTCTCCTCCTTTCTATTAGCTGTAAGAAATCATTATAGGAAACTAGCTAATCCAGGCATCTTAAAGTAATGGCATTTACTTTGGATAGCAAATTAAAGAAATTAACTGCAAGTATTTGTCAGTTAGACTTATGAAGCTGAAAGTTCCCTACCGTTACTTCAAGGAAATAAATTCTGAAATTTTCTGGGTGTTTCATATTTAAAATACATCTTCAGATTTAAAAGACTGCCTTTGTTCCTGCTTTGACAGCATTTTGTTTCATTGCACTCAAAGCCTAACCCTGGGTACTTGGAATACACTGAACACCCACCGCTCCCAACATGCAATATCGGAATTTTCAAATCTAAGCAGAAGATTCCAATTTGCATTTCTGCTGATGCTAAAAATAAAAGAAAAATCAGACAGGTTTTCATACTTACTGAATATAGTACAAAAGACCACATTTTGACAATCAGAAAGGACAAATCACTCCAAACTGTGACAAATCTCTTACCCAAAATGCATCATGGACATCAAAACAATCACTCAGTTCATTATGCTTCCTACAGCCATAGCCACCAAAATATATTAGCCTAAAAGAATAGCAACAAAAAATAAGTTCAGTTAGCTGTTTTCTAAATAACTTTCAAATGAATAAGCTGTAATAATTTCAAGTTTTGGTTTACCTACGGTACTATTAATAATATAAATAACTTAGAATATTTCATATTGCACCTAATTACACAGAAAACCTTACTGAGATGAAGGTAATATTGTTACACTCCTGGACCAGCCTGACAGAAATCCACAGAAGCAAGGAAGTCCCTATTCTCTATTCCTCCCTCCGCAAGCTTATCGCAGTCACATTTTCAGACACGAGTCTCAGAATGACACATAACACACAAGACAGTGAAATGCCTGATGCTTCTGCTAGAATTCCTACCCTTTTCTATTGAAATTCCCATGCTCCTGCTGTATTTGTTAGCCTTCTGTATACGTCTTTTCACAACAAGTGTTCCCAAGGCTCAGCCCACAGACTGCCTGTGACCCACAAAGTCTTTCTCTAGCTTATAAAGAGAGTCTTTCAACTAAGCGCTACTGAAGATATTGCATTGCAAGTATTGTTACACACCTCCCAGCCTAATATTCCACCCATGAAATGGCCATCCATAAGTAATGGTTCCTAAAGTTTTGTTTAACTTCAACATTTGAGGATATTTGGTATAGTTGTTAGTGATCTCGGGAGAAGGCAATTTAGGAAATGATGGGATGGTGAAGGTCATTCCAGACTGACATTCCTAGGGAAACAGAGTTACTGAAAGCATTGTGCAATACACCAAGACATCCTGATCTGCAAATTCACATCTTGTGAAATTTTAAGGTATACTTCTGAAAAGGTGCATAGCTTGTCCCCAGATACTCTTGTTAAATGAAAAGGTTACACTCTGCCACCTAAAACAGGTAATTTTCTCAGTATGCCGCTTATATTATACTCTGAATAGATTAATTTAGTTTTGAATAATCTTGTACCTAAGGAGAAGTTGTTCAAACACATGTAATTTCATGTGTCTTGCAGTTAAATTAGAATTACAAAACCAAGATAAAGTACTGAGAGGCACCACGCAGTTTACACAAAACCTCTTTAGATGTGAAGTCCAGAAACAGCTAAATCATTGACGTTTTATAGCGTTCACTGTACATCATGTTCGTACTTGTTTACAATAACTTTTACAACAAATTGCTGACGTCACTTTCTTGTGACCACATGCGCCACAACAGCCAGACACTTTCCATAATAAACACAAAGTCTGCAGTATTTATTTTTAGCTAAGTATTTTTCCTAAATACACTCGGACACTTTTACAACACAAGTATCTAGGCTGACTTGGTTCTTAGAAAATAAAGACACTCACTGAAATGCCTTTGCAATTGTCAGCATTTGCATGCTATTAAAATCCTTGAAAATATACTGCATATATATTGTTGAAGGTAATATTTTAATGCTTACATAGCGTAACAAAAAACAACGTAATTTTTATACTGATTTTTTAACATGTGTTAAAATTAAAGCCTTAATAATAGTTGCATAATGATTTTTATCGAAAAGTCTCAAAGCATTCCAGAAACTTCTGCTAAATTTCCCAACCCTCTCCTAAAGTGCGTTTATACTTACCATTAATTCAGCTCACATGTGAGAAAACTCTGGTAGAAAGTTGTTAGGAGAGTTACACAAAATCCCATAGCAAGTCAAGCTAAGAATTAGAGTTTCATGAATCCCAAACCTGTGTTCTCTTCACTTTATAGTACTTCCTCTCTGCAATTAACACATATTAAATATTCTTAATGTGTTACCTGTCCTTATACACCCAGCAGGAAAGCTTGTCACGTGGTGTAGGAGGTTGACCTTTAAAATTTGTAATTTTTTTCCACCTATAGGTTCCATTTTTTGTTCGCAAATTAACATAATACAGCTTAAAAGAAAAAAATTACAACATTTTCAGTATAAATGATGTCGAAGAATCCAGCACAAATCACCAGCAAAAAGAACAGC
>VZTL01030919.1:0-15593 GCA_013400535.1 Scopus umbretta
TGAAATTTGCTTTTCAGAATGTTAGCTTAATTGCCTTGTCTAAAATCAAGGAGATCTGTTTATTTAATTGACCATTTTTTCCCTTTTACCTTCTTGAACGTATGTTTGTGCTGCACAGAAGCACCTCTGCTTTTAAAGTAATTTTTCCAGTTGGTATCTATAATGTATAACTCCAGTAACTTCTAATTTTCTGTAATCTTTCTGATACTAAATTACTTCCCACCAGATAACTTTCATAAAGTGTACAAGTATTCACAAGTTGTACAAGTATGTACAAGTATTGCAAGACAAATTGTAGTGTATATAGAGCGTATTTGTGTATATATGTCTGCATACACAGCGTGCCTATGTGTATCTTTGTCTAAGGTATAAAAATGTCTTATTTTGTACCTGTCTCTTTGCCATCTTTACAATCTGTATGTTATGTGTACGTAAAGCTGCGACCAACTGTGATAGTTTTGATTGCATGAAATCTGTGGGGTGAGCCTTGAATACTTTGTCTTGGTTTCCAGTTATATCTCTGTGAGTTCTTCACGCGACTGCTGAGTTGCAGTATGTACTTTATGTTCCCTCAGGAACGGCACAGCCTGCGAACAAATTGATTTAAAAAAATATAAGATTTCATGCAACCCAGAGGATGTTATAACAAATCGATCAGCCAAGGGCATACTAAGGTACATCACCTTGCTAATAAAAGAAACAAGTCATTTCTGTGGAGTAGGGCTTCTGGGCCACGTAATGGTGTTTTATTAAGGTAACAGTAAAATGGAATAAATGAATGCATAGGCATGGATTATATCCCTGAATACCGGTGGAAAGTTCTTACATGCACATGCAGAAGGATTATTTATGTGCAATTTATTTAGGTGTCAGGGCTAGGAATGGGAGAACTCGTAGCAAATAGTTGTCAGTCTTGGTGCCGCTGTGAATTATAGAGCAAATTTAATGATCTAATCACCCCACGTTGTTATAAGAAGTAACGCAACTCATTTAGGTATTTTCGTTTGATGCAAACCATTCATTCACTGCACTGTAACTTGAAAGCCCAAGTTTGGTACTGCTGGTTTGAACAAAATCCACTCCATTCTTTTTTTTATGATGAAGTAACTGATAGTACTTTCCTTGGACTGCAAAACATGTCTCAGCCGGCAGGTTTCACTGACATGGATGCATGATTTGGGGAGAACGCTGAAAAAATTCGGCTCAATTCTAACGTTAATTGGAATTTTAATGGAAGCAATTTCTTTTCTGCATGATTTGTAGATACTTCTAAATACTAAAAATGAGGCAATACTGTTTGAATGAGGTTATCATATTCTTTACAGTCTGAAGAGTTTCTTCATGTTGAAAAAGCCCTTTTGCTTTTAAAGGGTTTTGAGTAAACCTGTTAAGATTCTTGGAGGGACATAGAAAGGATACTGTTTTTCATTGCAAATTTAATTTTGCTGAATTTTGCATGCAGTCATTAATTTTCAGCTGAAGTTGCTGAGAGCTTAATTCTTTTTTACATCCTTTAAAATTAAGAATTAAGAATTGCTAGGTTTTTCTTTACCCTAATAACCTCTGAAGCAGGATATCAAAATGTGATGTAGGGTCTTTTTCCTTCCCAAGAAAATACCAGAACCAGAGGGGTTAGATACTTGGTAGTTTCTGAACAAGTGTGTCCCGTGAAATGTAAGTTGTGCAATTATCCTTAGAGGAGAACTGGGAGGAGAGAAAAACAAAATCAACGTAAGGGACCACAGAAGCAGAAGACACGGAGAATGAGAGAGAGATTCCCTGCGATAAAACCTGATGGAATAGGGAAATGTAAGAATTTCCCCTTAATTAGTCTTCTATACATGGAGACTTAACTGGAAAGTTAGAGTAATTCAGGGGCTAGAAAGTGCCAGAGTTTAAATGCAGGTTCCTAATTTGCAAAAGCCAACTTCACCGTGCTTGCTTCGGACATAAATTTCAGTGCATTCGCTGTTCCGTGCTTTGTACGTCGGCTGGGATGGTGCTGCAGTCCGTGTGTGTTCACCGTTCTAGATCTGGAGCCTTGCTTTAAGCGAGCGACTGTGCCTGTGCCGCCTTTTCCCCGGCCGTCGGGGCAGCCATCTGTGCCAGGATGGACCCGGGCAGCGGCTGTGGAACAAGTATGTCAGAGAATGTCAGAGCCATGAAATGGGTCCAGCTTGCCGTGCTAATCTTTTAGAAGTGTTCCACTACTTTACGGGAGAGAAAAATGCATAATTTATACTAACAATTTAATATAAAGATATATGCAAATAATGGGATTTTTGAGGGTATTTTTAATATAACAAAGGGGTTTTAGGCCTGAGGAAATTATAGCAATGCATGTCAGACATTCTTTCAAGACACTTGATACAGTATTGGAGTTTAGATGTTACTGCACTCCTTTAACATGTTCCCAGTGTTATTGGTTAATGTGTAAATGCTCGTTATTCCAGAGAGACTTCTTTGGGCAACTGTGGGCACTATCTTACCCTTTGCAGAAACAGTTTTAGATGAAGCACTCAAACCTGCAGGGTTTTTTGGGGTTTTTTTTTTTGTTTTTCTTTTGCTGCTTGACTTCCATTCATCTTCTAGGTCTTCCTCCATTCTGTGTTGCTTTGAACTTCCGTGGATTTTTCCAGTATGTGATAGTATTGCCAGACTGCTTTGTAATAATCTCTGGTAGCTGCTTTCCTCTCTGGAAGAGCATCGCTTTAAAGTAACATGGTTATATATGATAGCTGGAGATACCAATTTTTTGTTTTTTTATTTGTTTTCTTCCCTTCTACAGGAATACTGTGATTTGTTTGGACAAAGTTCAAAATTATAGCTTTTCCTTGCAAGAGGTTGACTTTTCAAGCCTTTTTTTTTTTTTCTTCTGTTGTAACTACAGGGTAAATGCAAGCATTTATTTTGGTAGTGTGTGGTCTTAAGTAGACATGGAATGAGAAGTGAAGGAAAAATGGAGATGATTTCTCTGATTTTTGGAGGAGCTTTATTATTCTCATCAGCTTCAGGCCATCAGAAAGTTACGTGTTCTCAGATACTGCACATAATGAGCATGAATATTAGATCATAACTGTATCTGAGAACCGTTTGCTTATTCCCCTGTTTATACTCGCATAATAATGGTGAGGGAGTGCAAAGCAAGTTTTTAAGGGACAGCAAAATTAAGTGCTTGGGGTTTCGGCTTGACTTAAGCATAGGCATTGAGCAGAAAAATCACATTTTCCCTCCTACAGATATCCTTCAGGTGTCAGTTCTGCAGGATCCTGGTTTTATTACATCAATCACAAGCAGCTTAAGGCTTCCAAAACACAGTCACAGACAGATGTTGAGCCTGTCTGGGGATTAGAAATATCCTCTTCCATTAAGTATAAATTAACTTAATCACCAGGTATGAAAGATAAGCAGCATAAACATCATTCCCTGAAGCTTTCATTAAAATTAAAATTCTATTTAAAACTAGGCTCGTATTTTCTATGACTTGATCCCCCTTCAAAGAGATTATATCTGCTGTAAATTTTTACAGTGACAGAGTGACAGAAATTAATGTATCGGGGGCAGTGATGTTCTCTATAATTTAACTTCTGCTGGTAGTCATCTTTTAGCAGGAGAGATGATTGGCTTATTTTTAAGTAATAATTGGTCTCTAGTCTCTGAAAAAATTAGAAAGCAGTAAAACTGCCTAGCACCCAGTTGCCACAAAATGAAAGCACAATGCCACATGACTTAACAGCCCTGTAATCATCAGTAGTGTTATTTTGTGTATGGTGAATTCACCTGCTTTAGTAGGAGGATTACTGCTGATAAAATGCAATTGCACTGCTGCTTTCTACTCCTTTGGATGACAGGGTAAAGCTCCTTTTCTACCCTAGCATAATCATGACTGCTTTCTAAGAATAATTTCCACACGAGAAGAGATACCATGGGGTTTAGGTTTTTTTTCTGTTCTACTGTAAGACGCATGGTGGTCTAATTTAATGTTGGTTTCAATATATTATCAGCCTTTACAACTGGTTTGCCTTTGCAGCATCCTGTATTACTATTTTTAAGGCACACTTTTCAAAAGAAACAAAGGAAACTCTGGAGAAATAATGAGGCGCATAAGTACCTTAAAAGCAAATAGTGAACACAAATAAATCTATGAGGAATAATAAAAGCTACCTCCACAAAAAATAAAGTACTTGGGACCATACTTAATGATCTTTGTTCTATAATAATTTTTTGCTGCAGTGGAACAAAGTCCTTCAATGCAGGTTTTGCATTGCTTGTGCATTAGTTTATTACAGTAATGCCATATTTTCTGCAGCACTCAAATAGGTGACAGGTAATAGCATAAGCATTCACTGCTTCTGTTACATTAAGAGTAATAAATCTTTAGCTAATGCAGACTGACATTACCATTATTCTTAAAAAGAGACGGTTGGAAATAAAGAATCTCAATTAATAAATAGGAAGTAACTATTTTTTTCAGCACATCGCACCTGAGACTTCTCAAATGCATTTCTTCACTGCAATGATTTAAACTATGTATTAGGGAGCGCTATAGACATAAAACCAGAGGTCAAGTGCAACTATTACACCCAGCTGGATGTTTATCCCAGGTGTGCAGTATCTGCTTTGTATCTCTAAAGGATCTCTCTCCTCTCTCTGCTCTGCTGCTGTACTGATTCCTGTCATCACCTAGTAAGGCAGGAGTTTAATGAAACTTGATTTAATCACAGTATCACTGGTGAACACTTACAGTGTTCAATAGAAGGTTTGAAATGGTTTATTGGATTCAGCTTTAGTTTAAAATACGAGGGAATTAACACAGCCTTTCTGATTTGTGTAATAGGCTTGTTGAAAACCTAAACATTGCTGTTCATACATGTTTCTTTTTAGAACTCCCTAAAATTAAGCCCTTTCTGATCTGGAAGATATTAAGATCACCAGCACCTGAATTGTCTAGAACAGATGTTTCAGATAGTGAAGCAAATCCTTACTTATTAATCAGGGCAGATAATATCCATTCCAAACTGTGGAGAATTCTTCAAATAACTGAATGACTCGACTTTTGGGCCTCTCAAGTTTCTCTGAACCAGTGGTTTCTCTGGCTGGGTCATCTTCTGAACTCTTTCCATGGCTGTGTTGTCAAAGGAAGGGTGTAAATCTCTGTTGTTCCCTATGCTCTGGTATTTTATGGATTGCTGCAATGGTGTTAGCTGTTCCCCATATTGTATTATTTTTTTTTTAATGGAATCTGAAGGTTTATTTATATTATGGAATATTGGAAGTTATTAATTCTGTAGCATTCTCCATACAAAAGCAGACAAAAGCATCTCGAATGGCATCATCTAGAAGTGAACAGAAGTTGACCGTATTTGTGTAGGCTAAAAGTGGAAAGTTGAGCACAGTGTGCCTCCACTGTCTCCTGTTTCAGAAATTCCTCTGAGCAATGCGCAATTCAGAGCGGAAAGGCTCTGTACATCTCCTTTGAAAGGGAGGTGTTAATCCTTGAATAATACTTGTTGATAATTGCAGTACGTGCATGTTTGCTTGTGTGGCTGTCGGACATGTTTCCTAACACAAACTGCATTTCTTCCTAAACAGAATGTGTAGGGCAGCACGTTAGCTTGTCTTAGGTTTTGAGTTTGAAGTGCAGGCTCTAGCCTTCTCTGCATGATATGAAAATGTCAGTAATACTCTCCATCGCTTTGTGTCCTTGGTGTGGAGCAAGTCAAGGATCCACCCTAAGATTCTACATCGTGGCAACGCTCATTAACAATGTGTTAAGGTGGCAAACTTTCAGTCTTCTGTTTTCTTTCAAAAGCTTTTTAATCTTTAATCAGAAGTGTTTATTTTTATAATACATCCACCCAATCTGAAGAGGCAGCGAAACATCCTTCTCAGAAAGGGGACTGATGTCTGTGGAGCTTACAGAGTATGATACGTGGTAAACAAATAACTCACGGGACAGAAAACGGAAAGCCTGCAACTAGCAGATGCCGTGCGTGAGAGCTGCTGTGATTGTTGGTGACAGACTGCAGGGCCTTCGATTTAACTTTTTCAAGAATCTGATAAATTATTTTGGCTTTGTTAAGCAAATGGCGGGGCTATGGAGTACTTTTTAAATTTATCCTTGGATTCTCCTAAAATCTGTTCGCCAGCTCTCAGAAACAAACTTAGTGCGCTCCATTTCTTTCACCCTTCTGGAGCGAATGCAATATTAAGCCTTGAAGGTGCAGGCCAAGTTAGACATGGTCATGCTCGTGGTGGGGTTACCATCTAAGTGAGGTGATTTAACTGCTTTATTTCTCCAGTTGAGCTATGGATTCTTTTTTTCTTCGAGAGATGGAAGTTGTAACTGCTTTCAGGCCTTTCTGCTTCCAGGAGACAGGATAGCTGCTGCGTTTTCCAAATGTATTTTGTATGATGTGAAGTTAGTTGACTGCCAGTGACACGCTGATAATCAGTCCTTGTTTTTAATGTGATTGATTCTGCTCTTTGAAATATGGACTTTTTACCGTGGTTGCTTTGCCTCAAAGCATTCTCAGCATGTTGAGTAAACTATATGTAAAAGCAATAATGTTTCTAACATAACTTCAAAAATCTCTTACTCTGGGGGGTTTAATATTCTTTTCATACTTTTATCTTTGTGCAACTTTATTATTATTCTGAAAGGAGGAAATGCTAGTGCTGTTGTCGTTTTTTACTTTGCCAGAGGGTGAAGAGGAGATGAACATTCAGTTTCTTCAAATGAAACTTGGAAGTGGCCGGTACAAAACAAAAGATGCTGATTATTCACACCACATGCAGTCAAACTGTGAAACTTCTCGCTACCATGTGCTGTGGGTGCTAGAAGTCTCTGTGTGTTAATAAAAGTAATGGGATTAGTTCATAAAAGAAAATTCATGAATGGTTGAGAATGCAAAGACACCGCTCTGGCTTTGACTTACTGTTCCCTAAGTGTTTTACTTCTGTGGATGAGCACACACAGATATTCATACCTACACACTCCAGTAACAAACACGTATCCGTTTCTTGGGAGGTCCGCATGCTGTGGTGATCAGTGGGTGGATAGATGGATTCGTCTGCAAAATAGTCTCTGCTTTTAACTATGTTAACATAGTCCTTGCTTTGAGAATAGTGGCTCAGCTGAGGGAATAATTATTGCTTCAGAATCCAGAACATAATATTTTCTTTTATTAGGTAAGCAGTTGTCAGCTGATAGAAAAATTGCTTAATTTTTACTTCTAGCAATGCCCTAAATGTTAAATATATCAAGTGAGCATTCTTAGAAATATTAATACTGCAATTCTTACCTAATTTTACTCTGAATTTGGCAGCTTGGTATAAACAAGCATACAAAGTGTTGGGAATTTTGAAGCCTTTAATTGGTAGTTGCAAATTTGTCCCTTAGCAACTTGTATTTGCATAAAGATTAAGGCCAATCAGAATGAAAGGGATAAAACATAGATGGAGGAAACATTAATAAATTAGTAATCATGTATAAAAGATAAGTAGTCTTAGATGTCATTTCCATAAGCTTTATTAAAATTGAAATTCTTTTTTAAAGATGCAGTTAATATTGTCTCCACAGTTGATCATTTCTAAAGAGAGATCTGTCATGAGCTGCAGAATTAGAGAAATTAATGTATTGAGGTCAGACATTAGTATGTAAATTAAGCTTTGCTTTTGTTCTGTATGGCAACAGAAGCATTACCTTATGTTTGACCTTTCATTCATTTAGCCTGACTCAGCTGTGTCAGTCAAAACAATTAATTCTAAGGAGCAGCTTTAAACTGTGGGGCTCAGCTTGCTTCTCCTCCCCTTGCCTGCTGGAAATCCCCTGAGAAAGGAGCTAATGGAGGAAACCCGCGCAAGTTTCTCTTTTTGGAGATTTTTTTCAGCATTTTGGAGTTTCTGATCCCTTCCCCACAACTTCACTCCAACGCTTGTCCACAGACGTTTTGCAAGGTTGTCAGGGAGACTAGGGCCAAGCATGAGAACCCGGTGTGTTGTACCCGGGCTCCCAAGGTGAAGTCCTGAACGACACAGTATATATGATATTTCTTGGAAGTCACGTTCTGGATTAAGACAGAACTGGATGGTAAATATGCATCGGAGTTTTTAGTGACACTTTGAATCTGACAGGTAACATTACAAAAAAAGTGTACTTCTGTATTTTCCAACTGACTGATGAATTAATTTTAGAAAGGGAGGTGAAAATCCCCCTTACATATTCCTTGTTGCTGCCCTTTGAGCTGTATTTCTGCTTTTTGTAGCTGTACTGCCAACACTTACACCGGTCTTTGATTGCATGACCCTTGGGGAGTTACGTCATCCGGCTCACCCTTATGGTGTGGCGATGGCAGATGGCGGCGAAACACAGAAGAAAATGTAATGGTGCATTGCAAGCGAGTGTAATTTATCTAGCGCTAGGGCAAAAAATATGTTGTGCACTGTTTCCTTGCAAAAATGTGCAGACCGTAGTAAAACTCTGGTTTTATAGATACTGAGTCTGGCTGTAATATACCTAGCTAGGCAGTTTTTCCTAATTAGTTGTGTTGAGACCGCATTGAGATTGGGTGCATACAAGTGTGTTGAATAGATCTACAGAAAATAAACTTTTATTGAAGTAGTGTCTGTGGTAGCCGGGGAGAATTATGCTCTGAATATAGTCAGTGTAAATGCTTGCAGTTAAGGCGAGCGTGCAGAATAGGCAAGTCCCTCTACCAGTTCAGTTTTACAGATATGGACAAGCTCTTGTGCAGGTTTGTTTCGGAAAGTCTTAGTTTTATTGAAAGTGCAGACATAGGTTTCACTTTAATCCAAATTATATGATCAAATTAATTAAGCTCTACTGTATTAGAAAAGGAAACTTAAGGAAATCTTGGAGGAGGGAGCGAAGCTAAAGAATGAAAACAAATTATTAAACTTTATAAAAGTTCAATAACCTGAAAAGGCAAATTAAGAAGTACATTCTTTTTTTACTTGATGGAAGTACAAGATTTGGCAATGAAGATTAGAATTAAGTTTTCTTGTTCTGATTTAAATATTTTATAGACCTTCCCAGTGTGTAAGTGGAAAGGAAAAAGCTGGTTTTATTTAAAAATACTTTTCTATATCTGAAATATGGTTTTAAGAGCTCTTTCCGTAAAAGTTTGAAATGGGAAGCTGGTTTTGAGTTTTTATCCATGACCTCAAAGGCAGCTGTAGGCTTTTCTCCATAGAAAGGAGGGGTAGAAGGAAATTCTAGGTGGTAATTTAGAGCCGCTGCTTTATTATATTCAAAGATATTTTTTCTTTGACCCTAATTCTACGAGCACAAATGTGCTATGACCCTAATACAAACCAAACATAGTCACGTTTAATAATTTCACTGTGTCCATTCCGCCTCAGTCAGGGAGACGGTTTTCTGTGGCTCCCAGCAGTAATGTGTCTGTAGAGTATTTGTTTGCGATTATGGTTTGGGTGTTCTCTTCATGACCACTTCATATGTCTTTTGAGGATGGGGGTTGAAAAATGAAAGGCTGAAAAAACCCTCTTTTAAGCTACTGTACCTCGTCAGGAGTTCCAGGGACTGTTACTTCAGCAGGAAGGAGGTACGGGTTTGCAGATGGCTACGCTGCGAGCCGTCGTTCCACACGTCAGACTTCTGCCTCAGTACCCCGGAGTGGATGGACAATTCCCCAGCCTCCCTCCCGCAGCTGGGCAGCACAGGCACCGAAGAGCGCTGGGGCTATACTTAACTTCTCTGAACCTGATCCCTTTAACAGTCTCTTCAGGATGTTCTGTAAATAAATGAAACTTCCTCAGCTCTGCTTGCATCTTTTAAAGTAAAGCTTTTTATTATTTTAACTGAAAACATTAATGATGAATGAATAATGTACAATCCAAAACACTCTTGACTTTACAATGAGAAAGGGTTCAGGGCTTCCAGGCGTCGTTAAAACATGAGTTGTGTTACAGACAACACGACCTTGTCTCCTACCGAGTACAACGTTTCACGTTTGGTCAAGGTCTGGTTCAACTGACTGAAGGTTTGAATTTTTAAATTCATGAATAGACCTTTAAAGATTGAAAATAGAAGCCTGTATGCTTATTGTTTCTTGGCTGTACGTACTCTCGCTCTTTTGGCAGCCAGAGGGTACTAGATGGCGGTGCAACCACCACCCAATCTTACACGAGAAAGAACAAAACTAATAATTTATTACTTTAAGCTTTACTTAACTAAAGACAAAAATAATATTATTTTTCTGCTTTGCTATCTGCAGCAAAGAGGAACATTACCAAAGCACTACCTAAGATTTTTATTTATTTTAAAAGACTTTTTAAAGAGTTTTTTTATCTCAAAAAATGGTCACATTTATAGATACTCAATATCGATGACTGTAATTGTGGATACAAAAGTACCACCATTATTTTAGAAGTTTTTAACAATAGTCTTAGAAGAACAGATGCTTTGTGAATCGCGGCATGACAGCCCCATCCAAGCAGCAATGGCCTGGCAGTCACGAGTGCTTAAACACCAAAAGAGGCTGAACAGGGATGCTTCTTACAAAAAACTGTTGCAACCTCCGCTACCCTTCCAAGTTCATCTAAATAAGCCCAGAGCTGGCATTTAGTGCAGGAAGAAGTTTCCAGCCCTGGTCCTGCATTGAGCAGTCGCATCTGTGGTTACAGTTTGGGCAGGTGGTGCTGCGGATGGTGAGCTGCTGCCATTTGAAGGTAACATCTGGAGGTGTGAATGAGTTGAGAGCCAAGCTTCAAGCAGGGTTGAAAACTTGGCTGCAAAAGTGTCTTTTAGAAATTAGCGATCTCAATTTAATTCATACTTATTAAAACTTTTTGGGGTGTTTATTACTTTTTCTGTGAGGGCTCTTTGTCTTACAGTTGCCATACATTTATTTTCAACATACTAGAAGTTAAAAGTACGACTTTGAAGTATTCTGTACTGAAAGGGGACACAGTGTGGCAATGGATTAATGTCTTTCAGGGAAATTCGGTAGAAAAGAGAGGCTACAAATCCCATGGGGACATTTGTGATGCATGACTGACTACCGGATGGTTGTACGAGGGCATAGGAAATCTGCCTTTTGCAGTTGAAGCCAGAAGGTACAGATTTACTGTAGATTTGACTTAATAACTTTTACCGTGCTGTGGGTGGATAATAACTATGTTGATTGTTATCCTCTGCTGGAACAGAACTTTCCGAAGGACACTAAATCTGCTCAGGAACACAAATGATCGATGTAGTAAAAGCAGTAATTTTTTTAGTACCTAGTGTGAATTATACTTACTCTTGATGATGGGTACTTAGAAAAATGACTGCAAAGAAAAAGAAAGCCTGCATATGCTTAGTGCATGCCAAATAATTACCATCAGTTATCAGACTTTCTGAACTTAGGAGAATAGCAATTTTGAGTTTTATCTAGATATGTCAAACACAGAAAAAAGTAAAAACATGTCACGCTGAACAAACATGTAACATTTGTTTTGGAACATCATTATCTCGATCAGCTTTATTTAGGGAATTTGGCAACAACAATGAAGATGAAATAATGTATTTTGACAGTATGCACAGAGGACTTGAAGAAAAAATAATGGGATTGCCCAGAAATTGTCTTCTGAGTAGTGCCAGTATGCATTGATGTGAACCGTGTTGCTTCTGAATGTATTGTTAGAATTTCTTCTTTGCACATGTACCTTACTGTACTTTTTGTACCTTATCTATCAGGGAAGGTAAATGCTTCTAATTATTATTGGAAAATAAGTTTAAATATCATTAGATTATTACAATCTCTAAGTATTTCCCATGAAATATTCCATGAAATTCCGTGAAACTCATCCTTTTTTCTACACACCTATATTTGTTCAATGCTGATAATACCAATGTGCGGTTACTATCTGGTGTTTCCTCGTCTGTGTGGAAGAAGTTAGGCTGTTACCTTTTGTGAGGTTGTAAAGACCTTTTTGAAAGGAATATGGATATTCTACAGCTTCACAATGAATCTACATCGAGAAAAACAATTTCTGTGTTATGGGGGGAGAGGTTGAAATGTTTGGATTTAATGTTTAACGATGTGGATTTAAAAAAAAATTCTGTCATTTTAGAAAAGATTAACTCAGTGGGGCCCAATTTGTTGAGAACCTGTTACCTCAGCTTTATTAAGTGATCTAAGGAGTGTTACTGGTTAGGACAAGGAAAAGTAAGATGGGAAGGAAAAAAAATGTAAAAAAAAAAAAAAATTAAAAAAAAAAGGTGATGAGAGAAAAATATTGTTCCAGACCAGGGATGCAGAAAGGAGCAACGCCATCTGATGTCCATCCAGGCTTCCTGTTATTGAAGATAAACTACAATGTCTTTGTCAATGAACGCACTATAAACCTTTTTGAAGCATTGTAAGGGAATCATGCAGGCATACCTTGATCAAGGTTTTCAGAAGTAACTACTTGTTGGCAGTGTTTCAATTTTTAAGTGTTCTATACGAAATAAATTTACGGGAGTATGATTTTCAGAAAATGCTGAAAAGTCATATGGAAAACGTAATGTCTTAAATTGTCATAATTTTAAGGTCTTAAAATCACCCATCTTTTAAAAAAATACTCACTTTTATAAATTTGTAGCTGGATTGATAGCCCTCCCCCTGAATTTCCGAACACTGGTAATGTTTTCCATCTGTGTCTGCAGCTTGGGCAGTGCCCAGGAGGAACACAGCTAGAATTTATTGCAATTTAATACCTGCACAGCAAATTGCTGGCCTCTTCCTAGGATGCAATAGCCAGAGCTATTGCAGTAGTAAATTGTAAATAGTAAAATATAGTAATAGTAAATATTAGTAAATAAATAGTAAATAAAAAATAGTAATAGTAAAAGAACCGCGCAGGGTCTGGGCGACCGTGCGGTGTTGCGGTGACCAGGCGTCCGCTCTTACCTTCTTGGGGTGGTAAACCCAAGATTTTGATAAAGGAGCAGTTTAGTATAAAACAAAATTTCAAAACTTACAGCAAAGTGGTATGATTGTGCCCAACTCCCGGTCATTTCAAGGGCAGTTATGAGTTAACGGTAGCTCTCACAATTAACTTAGTAATGGGGCAGCGTCTCTTTGTCAACTGTATTTATAGGCGTTATTTCTGGCATCAGAGAATGGTCTGCTTGTTATCCTTTTAAATACTCCTATAACGTGATTTCTGCGTTAGGGAACCTTAGTATTTGATTTTTTTCATTATTGTAAAGATGCCGTAAAAATAATTTTTATAATGAAAATCTAGAAAGACAGCATATTGAATCGTGTAGGAATAAGGTTAACAGAGGATACCATTATTTTATACGCTACAGGTGTCAGACTTTGGAGCACGTGTCAGAAGCACACGAAGAGCTGTTGGGCGCCGGAGCGGCAGAGAGGCCGGAATGCGAGAGCACCAAAAGCCCGGAGACTGGCCTCCCCTCCCTCTGCCTCAAGCAAGTGTTTCCCAAGTACGCGAAGCAGTTTAACTATCTGCGACTTGTGGACAGAGTAGCTGCGCTGTTTATCCGATTTCTTGGTGTAAAAGGGACAACAAAGTTGGGGCCAACAGGTTTCCGAACGTTTATAAGGTTAGTAAGGTGCATTTCTTTAGGAATTGCTTAAAATGTAGTCGAGAAGGTAGAAACTCCGAGCCTGTGGGGTAGCGCTGCTTCCTTGGGCTTATCTTAAGTTTTACTGAACCAAAGCATGCCCTAGCAGTGATACGCTTTTAGCTTGTAGGTGTAGTAATGCCTTCTAAAGAAACTTTTCCCCATAAGTTCCATTGAACCATTGCCTACTTTTTTTAATAAAATAGCTATATTTTTATCAATCCAAGCTCCCCAAATACCTGGCCTGTGAAATTGTGTCTAGCAGGAACCTTCTACAGCAGATCAGTGATACTTTGGGAGATACTGTTTGCAGTCTTAGCCAACATGTCACGTTCCTAGTAAATCGCAGGAATACCACTGTGAGAAAGTGACAACCGAAACTGGGTCACTTGAGATCTGATTCTGCTGGCTGTGGGGGCACAGCCGTCTGCCCCAGGCCACAGGAAAGGATTTCCAAATGCCAGTTGCTGATGCAGTGTGCACTAAGGATTTGCATTGTGAAATTGCAACTTGCAATGGCAAGGAACTCAATTTATTTTTTCACATACTTTTTATTTGTGAGGGTTTTTTCATTGGTTTTTTTATGGATATATCTGTTCTAGTCATGGTACAAATAGCTCATTTTCTATCTTTCATTGACAATGACAAACAAAATAGCAGCAGCAGATGTACTCTTAAAATACAGATCCTGTTTCTATGCAGATGCATTTAGCATTCAGGAATGAATATAAACTATTTGATTTATACAAATTACAATATATAGAAAACGACTGAAGGCATCTGTTCTATCCACAGACGAGTACAGGATTGCTTCCAGTTCTGTATTTTCTATTGTTTAGTCCAGCCATAATTTGGCACTTGTCAGAGGAACACGGAGTAAACGCCAACATTTTCATTTAAGAATATTAAAATAAATTGCCATATCTCAGTGAAATAGTGTTTGCAGTTTCCTAATGCATGTTAAATTAAAATTTTTAATATTGGCAAATATTTTATTTATTTTTTCCCAGAGGAAAAATCTATACGAACTCTATGGCCCTTTTCTGAAACGCTGTCCTTACTACTCATTTCAGAACTCGGGTCATGTTTCTGAGATGTGTGCTGTATCACTTTTCAAGAATGAAATGGTACACAAGTGTGATTTTGTGTGTGTGTGTGTGGGCAAATGGTTGCAGAGTCTATCCACTCAAATTTTAGCTAATCAAAATCTGTTCCCCTTCAATAATTTCTCCATTCTAAAAAATAATTAAAAGGGAAATGCTGAACATGGCTCTAGTCCTCGCTTGGATGCTACCTAAAATTTTTTGGGGATTATCGAGGCCAGACCTTAACTCTCTGTTTTAAGGGAGCTCTGCTCTGGCTACTACAAAAGTAAGATTCCTTTAAATTATCCGGGTTTTTTGGTTTGGTGGTTTGTTTTGGTTTTTTTTGTTTTTTTTTTTTTTTTTTTTTTTCTTTTCTGGCTAGGAATTTTGGCCAGCTCTTTGCCATGTGCATTATTTCCAGCCAGGCTGCCAGACATCTGGAAATCCTGGACAGAAGGCTGATTCTCATATAACTGATCAACACTACACTGCAGGCTCAGACCACACAAGTGTCAGACCTCCTTCTGTGCTTATCACCAAATGCCCGGGATGCCGCTGTGTTCCGTGCAGTGTTCAGTAACGCACAGGGTAAATCTGTTCAGTGTTCAGGCATGAAGAAGTACTTCTGTGCCGCAAAGCTTTCCTCCAACCCTTTTCAAACAGGATCCCTCAGTCAAATACTTGTATTTCTCTTTGCAAACTCTGCCTCATGTAGATAGTCTGTGCAGGTTTGTGTTGGGTTTTGCAATGTACCAGTTGATTCCATTCTGTTACGGCCTCAGAAAGAGAACCAGTAATAGCCCGGGAGAAAGCCGTGTCTAGCGGTCAACTCATGTTTTTTAACAGAAATATTCAGGGTTCTCTTTTTTTTTTTTTTTTTTTTTTTTCCTCCCTCCCCTCTTTTT
>VZTL01030919.1:19541-40566 GCA_013400535.1 Scopus umbretta
GGGGGGGAAGTGGAAGAATCAAAAGTCTCCAAGTTGAGACTGACTTCTGTGCTTCTTATCCCACCTCCCTAAAATACATCTGTAGTTCTGTCCTGCATGAATATCAAGAATCTGTGATACACATAATAATTTGTGAGAGTGTGGTCAGGTATGACAACAGTAAAATTATCTGCATATAACTTTTTTTTAGTATTTGAACTTGCTTCAGAAATGTTAATGAAGCTTTTGTTTGTATGAAATAGGTAAATATTAGTTTGCTTTGCTTGAACATAGGCATCTTATAATATCCTGCAGAGTCTGTGTAGATGAAGTCAGATAAGGCAAAAGGAGATGAAGTAAAATAGGCCGTTTGCATGGCTGATAGGAAGAATAAATCCAGACCTACGATTAGAAGGGAGAAAATGAAGGTATAGTGGCAGAGGAGATAGAATGGTTCATTATGCGTGAACTCCCGTACTACTTTAGGTAGGTTAGGGTCACCTTAGTTTCACAGGCATGTAAAATTTGAGTCATTTAGCATTTCAGTGTGGGTATAAGTCATTTATGTGGTTAGCTGATAGACTTTCACCAGCAAAACCGAAAGTGAATCTTCAGGCTTTCAGCACTTGATTTGTTGAGAGTTGCAATGAACCAGATGTTTTCTAGGTGTTAAAATACAAAACCCCGACCATTTCTGTTGGCTTTGCGTTTGGCCCACTTCCCGCTGTAACCAATACAGTGACTATTGCTGTTGTTGTAAAACAGCAGCTTCTAACTTTTTTCATTAAATGCTTCACATGAGTGTCACTTAGGGGGGAGAAAGTGTGTATGCTACCAAAGGTGCTTTCCCTGCCTGCAGCTCACCGTGACTGATAAAATAATTTACTGAGCTGGCAGCTGCTGCTTTCAGATAACCCAACAATTCCTTCGCAAGCTATTTTACAGCCAAGATCGCAAGCGACCCCAGCTGCAGTCTTAGTTGAGAGAAATTATACTTCAGAATGTAATTGTAATATTTGGAAAAGGTGCCTTTCCTGCAGCATCAATAAGCCAACGTTAAGTTAAAAAACCCAAACCTTTCAGTATCTCATCCTAAAATAATCCTCTTAAGTGTATGTTCAGACTGGGAGAGCCAGTTAAAGCACAAAGCAGCTATAACTGTTCCTTGTTGCTGGCATTCTGCAAACCCGACTGCAGTCTGGCTTCTTAATTAAGAATTAAAGTAGGTATTACTTCAAGGTCTTAAATACAATAATTAGCATTAATACGCAGCCCCTCTTTCCATCGGCTGTGGCAATGTGTTATTAGTAAGATGTGATCAAACAACACCTGAAGAGTCTGTTCCGCAGCATGTGGCTCCCGCGGGGTACTTGTGTTTGTGAAGGGGCAGAGCCGAGTGTTTTATTACAGCCGAGAAATTTTTTGGCACTGCACCGCTTTCCCTTCGTACACACTTCACCTGTTTGTTTTTCATTCAGCTGAAACAAAACTACTACTGTAGAGTTACGGGGTTTGGCTGGAAAAAATGGCCTCTTCGCCTTCAAAGGGAAGGCTAAGGCTTGGTACCCAGTGCAAGTCTCTGCAGAGGGAAAGCGACACTTCAAATAAACTCCCTGCTGCCATAAGGTGATACTTGGTAATGGGGTTATCTTTGGAGTGCTACAGACTGAAATGCCATCCTGTTTCAGTAGTTCTACATTTGAACTTTTGCTTAGGTCCATCACTAAAAATACAAGGTTTAAATGAGCCAAGTGTGTTGCTGATACAAACGCGTTTTTCTCTCCAGGTGGATTGTTTTCCTTGAAGCTCGGTATGTTACTGTGTCTCTGGTTTGGTTGCAACTTAATATTTGAGGCAGCAGAAATCAAGGCTGATATTACATCGATTTAATTGTACCATATCTTAAAATCGGTTGTTGCCGTACCAGTTTGCCTGTGGATGCCAGGCCGTGGTTCAGGCTGATGTCTGTAAAACCAGAAGTAGCCCAAGCGATAGTCTCACCCGTCTGTAACCCACCTGGGCTTACCCTGTACTGAAACGCTAAATGAGCTCATGTGCACGTTACATACAAATAAAACCTTGTCTTTCAGTTTTTGAAGGACGGGCAATTTCTTTCCCTAGTGAGAATTCTAGTTGGCTGCCGTTTAAATTAAAAGATGTTAACTAACACGACTGTATGTGTCCACACCCAGCACAAACACATTTGACCTTGGTGCTAAAGAAAGAGATATTATTATGTTTAAAGAATGCGGTTTGCTAGACACCACTGTGCTACGGATCTCCCACAACCACCTTTTCCTTGCAGGGATGTGTTTGCAAGCCTTTGTCGAAGCTTTCTTCTGCCTGGCTCAGAAAAAATACAAGTCCCTCCCACTTCACGAGCAAGTGGCATCGCTGATCGATTTTTGTGAGGATCATCTGGCTGCCCTGGATGAAAAGCGCCTGGTTTGCGGCCGCGGGATCGTGGAGCGCCGAAGTGCAGTGGTTCCTTGTCAGACAGATGGACTTCACCTTACACCAGCTGCACATACACCCCTCCTGAATCGCACAGCCACAGCTAGTAAATTTGCAGATTATAGAAGTCATCGCTATTAACGGTGCTAATTCTCCAGGACAGAACTGAGAATTAATCCCCAGATACGTACATGTACTGCAGGAGGAGAGACAGAGTCTTGAATTCCTTCATCTGATAGTCACAATTATTTATTTCACCTTTTTTTATTTACACTCTTCAAAAAACCTACTGCAAGCTCCCATTCTCAAATAATGATCCTGGCAATGGCTATTTATTTACCTCTCTGTTGGACCTACAGTACACTTCATGTGATCAACTGTGCTTTCCTCCTGAGCGTATGGAAGAGCACCTGTGAAGACAAGGACCAAGATACAGTGCGGTGATAACCAGCATCATGGGATTGGTTGCGCTGATCGAGAGGCACACTCACGTCCAAGGAATTACGTTGCTTTGTATGCCCTGGATGTATCATGGAAACCAAGTAAGGAGAGCTCCAGTCCCAAATACCAGTTGTGGACTTTGGAAAACTGAAACCTGGAATTATGGTTGTAGTCAGACTTCAGGCTTTGACCGTCTTCTTTCCATGGCTTGGACTGTACATGTTGGAATCAATGCAGATTTGGTCATTGTCTGTGTACTTATTTTTTAAAGTCAGTCTCAAAACACTGAAATCATATTTTGGCTTCTATGTCTCTGTACATGTCTTTTGCCATGACAGGTACTGTTAATTTTTTAAAGAAAAACTATAGATGTTTATCCTTTTGCTTCCACAGAACCAATAAGCTCACACTTATTCACAGAACAAATGTACTTCATTAAGTCAAATTTGGTGAATCAAGTGGTGGTTTTGTCTTCAGGTACTAAGCACTGCTTCTGCAAAAAGCTTTACAGTGTAAAAGCATAGGAGTTCATTTAAATTCCAGTGAAACCCATCCTGTCACTGACTTTAGGCTACGCTGTATTCTACGTTTGCTCGGTTTTTGCCATTTGCGTGTTTGTTACCCTATTTGGACCTGCAGTAACATCCAGAGCAGATTTTTCTCTTATCTTTGCACGTATTCTTCATTTTTTCCCCTTAATTAACTGTATAACTGTACAAATTACATCCCTATTATTTAATAGGATTATTTTGTCAAGAATGTTGGACTATACTGCTGGAGTTGATCAGGGTAGTCTTTATTTTTCAAGAAATGAATTATGATTTCCATAATCACACTCTTCTTGCGGGGGCCTACGCAGAACATGAGACTGGCTGAAAGGACATGAAAAACTTGCAACTTCAGGGCTGTTCAGTCAAATTCTTTTTGGTCTCGTATTTTATTACAATAATGTATGTCTACATCTGAACTTGCTTTTCCTCCTTTGTTCTATTCTTTAATGTTAATGAATCTACTTGTGTTCTAGTGTTCGTCATACTGTCAAAAATCGCAAAGCTGTAAGATGGCACGGCGCCTGGGCACTTAGCTTTGGAGTGGAGAAAATTGCCTGAGCTTGGTATCTACGTGTTCCCGTGGCTGGTGTATCGGAAACGTGACTTTACAGTAAGCACACTGTCAGTACAGAGGGAGTCCACCCATTTAACGTCACGGACTAAATGCACACACGGTTTTGAGTGAGTTTTTACTCCAGGAAGAGTTTAGAGTTCCTTTTCCCGATGTTAGTTTTAAGCGGCATGCGTTTTTCCTAAGTGGCAATCTGTAGCATGGCAATACAATGCAGAAGTCCAGCTGAGCCCACAAGAAACTAATACCTAGCGTGTGTTAATATCGGATGTGGGCGTCCCTTCTTCTCTTTGTCTTTTTCTGTAACACCAATAAGAGCAGTAGTAGCTGATCTTTTTTAGTCCAACAGCTAGACTGGTTGAAATTCTATGTATTGTACGTAAGAGGACAATTGCAGACTAATGCCACTGCCCTCAGCCTTGTTTAAGTTTCATGAAGATTATTGCGGTATGAAGATAAAGTGCCAAACTCCAAGGTCTGGCATCTGTCAGAACAAATGAAGCTGAAAGGGTCATTTTTTTTCACACTTTCATTGTAATATATTTGAGGACATTCACAAGTTGAAAAATGGTTACTTCTCATTTTGTGACATCTGACATTTGTCTTGCGATTGGCAGTGTGTTACTAGAAAATAGCTTACAGTTTCTCTCATTTTGTGATTGATGTCCTGTAAAGACAGAGTTATAGAAGAGTCAGATTTGAAATGCTACAACTGCGAATGCCTTTCCTTACAGCTTTCAAGTAGTACACTTTATGGCCTAAAATATCTGGGGTTTGCTATTGTGTAAGCTACCCTGATACCAGTGGAATAAATTAACTATTGTATATAATGAACACTGGTAAGATCTCTCTCTATTTTGGAGATCTTTATATTCTCTGGATCTAACACAGATTTTTATAGCTTGTGCCTACACAGACTGATGCACTATTCCCTGTTTATCTCCCACTTCAAATATGAAGGGTCCCTTATAGAATAGTCAAAATATTCAATTATCTGCCTCTAGTAATCCAGTGTTCATGTATTTATATAATTGGAAAATTGAATGCCACATTATTCTCAGGGGAGGAGGGAGATAAAACAGGAGTGTACTTTAGAGACTTAATGACAAAGTCACATTTCTCTTGCCTGCCATCTAATGCAATTTCCTGTGAATATTATTTAGCATCCAAAGCAATTTCACATAGCCTTTAAGTTACCAGTCTGTGCGCATGCAAAAAAATGACAAGAGACACTTTATTCAGAATATGAATGCTAATGCACTGATAATCTTTTAATCTTGAGATACCTTTCTAGCAGAAGAAACAATATATGAGAGGTAGTAGGCGCTGGTTTTTTAATAGTACTTTTCTATACATCCTTTTCAGAGAACAATACAGCACTCGCTATTCCGGTGATTACATGTATGATATGAACATTGCCTATCAGTGCAATCTTTCTCATTATCAGACACGCTGGGTCTGGTATTCCTCACGGGGTACAAATCAGAATAAAACACTTCAACATCCAAGGAAGATTAGAGGCAAGTGGGTTCAGGATTTCAGTCCAGCCATCCCCCTTCCCTGCAGGCTTGTATCTAGCCCAAATGTGCCTAAACGAAGCAACTCCTTGTTCGATTCCGAGTTCTTTCTCTGCACAGAGCTGTTTGTAGGCTAAGTCACTTGAAATTTGTCTTCTGCCTAATCTGGATTGGGCAGTAAACTTAATTGCCCCCTGCCCAAACGCCCAACTTGCCCCATTACAGCCCTGTGTTTTGGGAACATTTAAAGTGCACTAAGCGGGTCACTTCACTTGCCCCACACTTTTGAAGCACAGCTGGAAAGGGAGGGGCTCAGCTAATTACACAGCTAATGCTCAGGTGAGAGACCCAAGTTCACCTGCTTCAGCGTTCATCTTCGCAGCTGGAGCTCGCATCCCCTGTGCCCTGCAGGTGATTCCTTTTAACTGGCTTTTTTAGGAATTTTACTCTGGTTGCATTAGTCTTGCATTCAGCCTATCATCAGGAGGTCAAAGCATCCCTCCCAGAGACGGCTGAGGGCAGTTTGGAAACCCTGGTGATCAGGAGGGATCTAGTCCTCCTCTGGCCTGAGCCTCGTGCAGTTCACCGAACAGGGTAAGTGCATGTCCTCACACTCTGGATGCTCCAGTCGGAAGGGGCTGGAGCCTCTGTGGTGATTTTGGGGGTTGACAAGGGCCTTGCTCCCACGTTGCTGGATGTGGGAGCCCTCACGGGCTACCCTGGGGTTGTAGGAAGAGCTGCCACAGGAGGAGCAGCTGCCAGCCAGGTCCTACCTGGATGGTGCCCAACTCTGTTGCACTTGCTGACTACGGCATGAGCTATGAACGACTTTTCATAGTCACCGTCACAGCTCCTCGCGTCTAGCCAGCACAGCGTCTGACCTTATTCTCATCTCTGTCTGATGGGCAGTGACAACTGGCTTCTAAATATTACCCTGGTCCCTCTAATTTGTTTTCTTTACTATCATGCTTTGCCGTGTTTCCTCCCAATTCCACAGTTTTGCTTCTCAGCTTGCCTAATAAACTGACGTGGTCAATTTGGCTGAATCCATTAGTTCAGCTTCCTCTGTTGCTGTACAACCGCTCCTGGAAGGTGTGTATCTTCATTCTGAAGGTGAATCTACCCTGCGTCGTCTCTTTGAGGCGCTACCATGCATCAAGCTTTGCTGAGTCGATGCATCAATTCGAGCTTTTCTGCATGCGTGGTGAAAGGATTGATCTCTGCAGCCTTGTCGGGTGGGTGCCGGCCCTCCAGCCCCTCTCCTCTCGGTCCCACTGCCGTGGACGTAGTGGGTCCCAGCGCGTGGGCTGCCTTTCAGTTTCATGGAGCAGAAATGTGTGATTAATTGCTACTTGGTCAGGTGCAGCCCTAGCAGCAGGAGCCCCTGTGGGCTTCCCGGAGCATCCCCACTCAGGGAAATCTCCACGGCCACCCCTGCCCGGCTCCCTGTCCCCGCCGGCGCCCACAGGGGCTGTGTCCCAGCGCTTCCAGAACCTTCCCAGCGGGGACCGTCCCTCAGCGGTAGGTTCATCCCTGTAAACTCCTGAGTGAAGTGGATCATTTTCATAACAATTGCTGTTGTTTATCATCAAGGGGAAGGAAACAGATTGCGGAGCCTGCGCGGGCTTTGCACCGTTAGCAGCTCGGGGAGCGTGCCGAGGTGCTGCTGCGCGGTTCCTTAGTTTGAAACGGGGAGACGAGGTTGAAGTAATTGGCACGTCGGTTCTGGATTGTGCTTTTTTCCCACCTCTGGTGCCCGGCACCCGCAGAGGTTGATCAAAGCCTCCTGCAGCAGGGAGCTGTGTGTGGTCTCACCCCGGGAGGTGGGGACGCTGTGGGGACGGCGCGGTGGCACGAGCGGGTGCAGCCTCTCCGTTGCGAGTTCCTCACGATCGCTTGAAGTTAGGGCTGTGCCTACCGTTGGCTTTGCTCATATTGTTCAAATGCTATGAAATGGACCCAAATTCGGTAGCTATTTATAAATATTGTTAGGAAATGGATCAGTAGCGAGTTCTGGGCAGGTTATGCTGAGAGGCTCGGTGGAGATGAAGAGCCTGGCTCCCAGTTGCTCCCCGCAGCAGCTGGGTGGGAGTGCAGGCAGGAGGGCCGTGGAGGCCCTCGGGATCACAGCAAGCTGAAAGAGCAAGTGATCTTTAGTGGAACACAAACAGATCTTTAGAAGAATGATTTTTTTTTTTCCTGCCCTCCCCTCTGCTCACCCGTTGCCCTCTGTGTTTTTAATCAAAGAACTTTACTTCGTTTATTTTTCTTGAAACTCTTGTTCTCGCAGCTTTTAACTTCTGCGTTTTAACCTCTGCTTTTCCCTTTTATCTTCCTACTTTTCCCTCCCTTACTGTCATGATGAAGGAGGGGAGAACTGAACTCCCTCACCTTCCCTCTCCCAATCCCATTTTTTTTCCTGGTATTATCAAGAAGTTAGACAATTGAACTCTACGGTTCTTATTGATGTTACCAGTTTCGGAGAGGCTTGCTTTGCAAGGAGGCTTTGTCTGAAGACCTGGGAGCTCCCTGCAGCAGCCCAGCTGGCCCCAGCCAGGGAATCGGGTAATTCAGCTCATTCTGCACCATCTCCTCCGGCGGCGCCTCGTCCCCTGCTCTGTGGCCGGCTGCCTACCCGGGCATCTTGCGCTGTGTGTGGCTGCGGAGCAGGGGTGGAGGATTTTGCACTACCTGATGCCGTTATCGGCAGCTTTTTGGGTATGCGGGTGAACCTGCCGGCGTCTGCCACTGTCCAGACAGTTTTTGTGGCTGTTCCAATTTCTGTGACAGACAGACAGGTCCGTGCATGGTTACCTTGGTCTGTATTACCCGCGCTCACAAAATGACTGTAAGAATCTCTCAATAGTGAAGTCAGTAATTCAAGCAATGGTATCGAGTGCTGCCTTTTGAAAGGGTTTAGGAATAGCTGCTTTCTCTGCTCCTGTGGCCATTGCTTCTTTGCGGTCCCACGCTGCCATCCCTGCAGCAGCTTTCCCGTAGCCTTTCTTGCCAGCTCGCTGTCAGAAGCAAGCCTTGTGCCCATCCCTCTGCCTCGCTAACTGGCAGCTCATGCCAGCCTGTTCTCCCAGCGCCTGGGCAGCTGCCTTGTGCAAAGCCTTCGTGCGCCAGCGTGCTGCCAGCAACGAGCTGGAGGCGAGCAGGCCAGGCTGGGAGACTCCAGACATGCTCAGCCCACGGGCATCGGCTTTATCCTCTCTTTGTATTAGTGGCCGTGTCTTGGATCTGATGGGACCGAGATGTCCCTTTATGTGGACTGGGATTGTTAACTGTGACGTGCTCCAGATGATGTCTCCCAGCTGCGTTGGAGGGCAAGGACTCGGCTCCTCCCCATCCCTGTGGAAAAGAAAGTCTAGCTCTTGACTGGCTCTGGCCCAAGCTGCTTAGCCTGGTGCTCCGTCGTGCTTTGCTGTCACGCTATGTGGGTTATGCACGTACTGATTTTACCATTGTAAAATCCTAGATAGTTTTCTCTGCAGTGGGAAGCTCACCCCGGCTTTGCGCAGCAGCTCTAGCAGGAGTGCCGCTCCTCGCGCCACAGGCACCTGGCTGTTCCTCCCAAAGATGCTGCAATGTGCTCCTTGCTGCCTGCTTGAGCAAAACCAAAGTACTCCAACAAAGTACTCCAAGCACAAGCTGAGCACTCGCTTTTCTCAGGTAATGACTCTGTTTATATAGCTGTCACCTCCTTTTGGAGATGCTGACTGGCGTGACTGCTAATGCGCCTCTGCCTGCAAGTGCACACAGGTTCTGTAGCAAGCACTCAAGTGCGTTCAGGAATTGGAAACCTGTCCAAAAAAATGTGAGTGCTGTCACCACCTGTCTTTGTGTCTGTATCTAGCAGTTCTGCTGCTCAATTACTGGTTTTGTTACCTGTCTGTGCTTTCAAACTTGTTTTTGTGTGGGAGAGGTATTTATTCCCCTTTTCTTTTGATGAACAGTTTTGGGAGGAGGAGTGAGAGCACAGTTCCCTTCTGAGTCAGTTTACTTACCAGCAGAGGCCTCCAGCAGCAGCAGACCATGAGCCTGCAGAGATGTACTGCAGCGTTAGCTGGGTAGGTAGAAGAGCACAGCTGAGGCACTTAGCAATGGTTCGCTGTGGTTTTGGCTGGAGTTCTTTTGTGTTCCCATCTTTTCTCTCTGAGGTTACTGCAGTAATCTAGAGGCTCAGGAACATCTACAGTGCTTGGAGAGGGACCTGTCAGTCTCAAGAGCCTTCTTGTGCTGACACACTTTCCTGTTGGTGGGCTGTTCAGATCCGTCTGGACGACAGTAAGAGTTGCCTGTAAGGAGATGACGATGGCAAGAAAAGACCCGATTTCCAGGTCTGGGCTGCATGCTGTGTCTGTGCCCTACGCTGTTCTAGGTAGTGCTGGTCTAACGCCAGAGGAGCTGCTTAACCATTTCTGGTGACAGGGTTGGGAACTTGAGCTCCCAGCTCCTTTTCTTGACTCTGGGAGGCAGCCTGAGGTGCGCTCTGTCGTGCAGGGTTGTTGGCCTTCGGCCACAACGTACAAGTATGCTGGAGCCCAGACGGGTGTGCAGACTGAGCCAGCTCCTTCCCACCCCTGTCTGTTACCCTGTGAAGCATGGTGCAGGGAAAACCAGACTGCTGCTGGCAGGGGCGAGAGCTGGTTGTGCACGCCTGGCACTGAGGTGGATGCGCCTGGACAGCAGCAGCACGGTTTGGTCTTTGTACACCATTATCATCAGCCACTGCAGCTCGCTCCGTGCACGCTCCCCACTCGTGTCTTCTTCAAAGCGACAGTACGTGCCAGCATGTGAGAGGCAAGGGGGATGGCATCAGCCGTCTCGCTGCATCAGGACTCCCCAGGGGAGAAAAGCCTCCTGAGGCCAGCATGTGCACAAGGTGCTGTGAATCCGAGCTGTTTGCGAAGGAGAAATGAGCTTGTTCAGAGCCTCAGACAGTTTCTGGCTTTCACGTTACTGGGAGATGTGTGTACTGATCCCACTCCCAGAAACGTGCAGCGTTAGGTTTGCCCAGCTCTGAGCGGAGGAGAGCGATGCCTGCTGTTCACTTGTCTGATCTGGCTGTGTCTCCATCCTCAGCCCACCGCTGAGATTCCTTTTTGTTCTAAGTTTCTCGCCCATCAGGAGCCTGTTTTTCTGTCAGTCCCTGCTGGGGCAGTGGCGTTCATTGCACGGGAGCTATGAAAGCTTCTTGGCCAGATGTGGCCTCGTAAATCCTGTGCTGGTGTTCACCCAGCACCACTACATTTCAAGGAGTTTAATTTAAACTTTATTTATTGCCATCTACTTTTTTCCGTAACAGCCCTTGCCCAGTCTTGCATCTGCTCTTGAATTGTAAGGGAAAAAGAACTATGATCAGCTTCGACAATTAAAATTCTTTGATGAACGTGCTCTCATCTGGTGATCTACAGTAAGCGTCAGCCTTGTGCCACCTCTCTCTTCATAGAGGATTGCTCTCGTTTTCAAGAACGAGCTCATCTACTTGAACGCTCAGCACTGAATTGAGGAGTTTCATTCTGGCTTTGGAAGCTTGTAAGAGGAAATGCTGGAAAGTGGGTTTGCCAGGAGCGCCAGAGCATCGTTCCCTCCTGCGCAAGCCCAGCACCCATCTTCACATCGTCCTCGCTCTGCCGGGGCCCCGCAGCCTCCCGGGGCCGGAAAATGGCCTGTTAGATGCGGTCAACTGTTGTGTTTAACTTACACTGTCATTTCCCTTGTTTACAAAAATGTGAAAATTGGCATCAGCTTGCAGCCTTAAAAGGGGCGTTACGGGGCGCTGCCATTCTGCTTACAAACCGCTTGCCTGCCCCCGTCAGCGGCCTGCCCGCTCTCGGTTCAGCTGCTGTGTGATGGAGACGGTCGCGCTCCTCGCTGCCGGAGCTGTGCGCGCCTCGGGGGATGTGGTTAATCCCTGGATCACAGGGGTTACAGCAGAACGACCCTGGACTTAGTCCAAATAAATAACACGGACTGCAATTGAAACCTTATTAAATAACCTTTAGAGCTAGTTCTTTTTCTACGCTGAGCTTCTGACTAATGTCTGAGAGCTTTAAGATAAGTTTGGGGTTTGGTTTTAACAACAAAAAGCTGTGAATAGCTGCATTGTACGGGGAAAAAACCTCCCGTGGGAAACTTCTGCTGCGTGATGGTGATGTTTGGTGTTTTCAACCAAAGACACAGAAATCCAAGCGCTGATAATCTGGTTTTCGGCATCTCTAAGTGAAAATTTCAGCAAATTGAGCAAAAAGCGTGTTTTGACTCGAGTTTCACATGACCAGCTGAAATGCTGGGAAGCTGAAATCTGGGGGAAAAGCGATTGGGATATTTTTTTTTTTTTTTGGATGTCCTAAACCCCTTTTTTCCTGAAGGTGTTTTGCTTTGACCTCCGAACAGATACCCTCTGAGAGAGCTCGAGGCGAGCGCATGCAGCGGTGATGCCTGGAAAATCAGCCCTGGGCAGCAGAGACTGTTCAGGTGGCACGGGCTGTCCAGACGCTGCGGCTGTAGACCAGGCTCCCCACCTCGCCGGCTGCTAGCGGACCGCTTCCCCTGTACGGGCTGTGCGCTGGGATGCGTTTCCCCAGGCCATATGGATTGCGTAGGCAGCGCTGCCCCGGGATTCAGCCCACAGCTCCTGGAGGATGTGGCTGCTGCGGAGGACACGCAGCTGCAGGGGGTCGCGTCTCAGCAGCTCTGGTGCCATTTAGAAGGCAGTGGGAAAAATATTTCTGCCTTGGTGAGGGTTACAACGCTCACAGAGAGGGAGAGCATCGCTGTGGCCGGGCACGGGACCGATTCAATTCCCTCATGTGCTGCAGAGGTCCTGGGTGGATGAGAGATGGTGTTTGGGCTCCTAAATGCTGCAGAAATCTCAGAAGTTAGGTGTCTACATCTGCCCCTCTTCTCTGCTCAGCTGGGCTCGACTTGTCTCGCTCTGCCCTCTGGTTGTTCCTCCGTACGGCGAGATTGATAAAGTATTTCTTTTTGTCTGACTGTTTCCATGAGTGCTGCCTTGTGAGCGTCCTCCTGCTCGCTTGGTTTGTTCCAGCAGGATGAGGTCCTGAGCCTCCTGCTAAGCCTGCCCCAGCCGCATACAGCCGCGCTTGTGCTTTTCTCTCAGATTATTTCTGCCTTACTTACCTTCACTTCACCTTAAGCACACCAAAAAAATAATAAAAAAAAAAAAAATCAGCACTACCTGGATAAATCCATCTGGTCTCTGTCTCAGCCTCATTTAACCTCCCATTGAAGAGATTGTATCACATGGTATTCAGCTGAAACCTATTACCTTGCATGCCCAAGCATATCATATTGAATTACCTTCACCCATAGGCCTGCAGTGTTTGCTAATAGCTAATGGCATCTTTTAAGTCTGAGGTGATTTATTTGAACGCGCTTCTACTTCGTCGTGCAGCAGGGGTTGTGTGTTGGTGTTCCGAGCAGAGCTCAGCGAGGGAGCGCCGACGGGCTCTGCAGGAAGGTCAGGAGAAGCTGGGGCGGGCTGGCTTCACACCTCCCCAGCGAGGGGGCGCCGGGCACTGACCCTTCCCAGTATTCCCATTCCTCGCCACTGGCCCTGCTCAAAGCAAGCCGTAGTAACTGGGAGTGGCTGCTTCTGGCTGCACGCAGCGGGAGATCCAGGAGGGCGCAGTGCTCTCTGTGACTGCCTGTCGCCACCATCCTCCGGGTGCCGGGGAGCGTGCGGTACACCCGTGCGTTCAGGAGTTTCCCGGGAAGGAGGCAGGCTGCCACGGCCTGCCCTGCCTCACGTGCGCGCCGTCCCCTCCCCTGTGCCTTAGCTGGCTTTGTGGGAGATGGTTGGTTTTTTGCAGTTCTGATGGCAGAAACGAGTTCACTCGTGTCATTGCTATTTTTTGACAATTTACTGCAGGTGTAGGGTAGAACTGGTATGAAATTGCTGTAAAGGACAAAATCAAAAGCCTGTTACGGTGAAGTGATGCAATTTTCCATCCTCTTTCTCCTCCTCATCAGTGGAAGTACAACAGCCCTTCTGTAGGTCAGGGTCAGATGTGCTAAGGAACAAGCAGCAAGCCAGCCCGGGATGTAATCAGGGTCTGGGGTGTGGGCGCTGGGGACACCAGCCACAAGGGTCTGAACTACCGAGAAGCTACAGCAGCAGTTCGGGAAAAAGAGTCGGGACTTTGGATAATTGGATGGTTCCCATCCTGCCACAGAAGTCCCCTCCAGCGTGCCCGTGACACCCGGCCAGCTGCGTGCGCTCCGGCTGCTGCGGGCCAGCGTGTAAATAGCCCAAGGACAAAACACCGGGTGCTGGCAGTCGCGTGAAGGAAGGAACGGGGCTGTGGCTCCGTAACCCTCCAAGCTGATTTCTTATCAGCTCCGAGAGGTTTCTTTCAAAAATCAACCCATCGACCCCTCGTTGAACTGCTTGATCCTTGTGAGGTTGGTCTGGTAGCGGCTAAGCTGCCGGCAGCGCTCCGTACGTGTGCAAATACGCTGCCCATCGCGCGCTGCGCAGCGGGCTGGGGGATATGCATCTTCACGCCCCTTGAGCTCCCGGAAGCCAACAGCAGTGCAGCAGGGGGGATGCGCTGGAGCTGGGTGTCCTCTGCCTGCCCGTGGGGCTGAGGATTCACAGCGACCCCAGGAGAAAGTGGGAATGCGGGTTACAGGCACAGCCCCAGCTCCCTGAGTTGTGGTTTGCAGACCGAGTGTTGAGCCTCACCTTTGTCTTCTTGTCAGCCCAGGTGCCCGCAGCACACTGCTCTCCTCGCTCAGGGGGCGAGGGAGGACTGTGGCTTCCAGGTGGAAAAACAGTGACTGTAATAAATCAAAGTCAATCAGCTTGGGACCTCTGTTAGTCGGGTTTCATTCCTCGAAGATGTGGCACAGAAATCAAATGGTCGAGGTTATTCAATTATCGCTCGTACCAGCAAAGGGGAAATCTGATAATGTAATGGGGCTGCATCAATATTATTTATGTGAAGAGGAGCTGTGCTTGCTGCCAGGTGGGAAGCTGCAGAAATCCTACAGGTGTCCAAGTGTTTCTCTCTCTTCCCCTCACCTCCTTTTTTAATAACCGAATAACCTAATCTGATGTCTCCCTAAGATCAATAATAGCGCAGGGCACATAATGACGAACTGGAAAACATTTTCCCCCGAGCGAAGGGGGGTGCATCTCGAAACAGAGCCTGTGAGCAGCTTTCAGCCTAACACAGCCAGGAAGAGGTGGCACGGCACGGTAAATGAAAGCAGCGAGCAGCCTGCTCCTGCTGCCCTCCCGCTGCGCCCACCTGGCTGGCCCGGTGGCTTTCATCGGCTCTTTCTCTGTTACCGTTGTTCTTGACTGGTGTTTCAGGGTCGTGTTTGGGAGCTGGCTCCCGCCCAGCGGCCCGCGTGCTCCTCCGTGTGCTGCGCAGAGCTGGGGGTGTTGCCCCCGCGCGGGGTGCAGGCACGCAGCGCTGGTGTGGAGCCTGCAGCCTTAGCAGCTCTGCCCGAAGGGCTGGGAGGTCAAGGTTGAAGGTACGCGTCGTCTCCGCCGGAGCTCAGGGTGCTCCGATTCCTTATCGTGGAAGGGGAGAGGTGAACCGGGCTGTGCCAGAGCTTGCGCAGCTGCCGACGCGACGGTGGGGAAGGAAGCGCTGCCCGGCGTGGGGGCTCTGCTGCCAGCCGTCTCTGTGGGTTGTTGAGCGTGGCCCCGACACCCGGCACGGGGATGGGCTCTGCGGCCAGCACGGCTGCTTGGGCGCTCAGCACTACTTACCCGCACGTTACGGCGCGGGTCGGAGCCTCTCTACGTTTCATCCGTGCTGGGGGCCGCGTCCATTAACGTTTGCTGTCCTCACCCGCTCAGCGCGCCGTGCCGTGCGGCACGGGGTGCCTTAGCGGCGGCCGCACCTTTGTGCCGGCTGTAGCTGTTCCCTGGTGCTCGCGTGGCTGCGCACCCCGTGGCTGGGAAGTGGGCTCCTGGGGTGGCGAGTTCAGCAGCTGCAGCAGAAGCAGAGGGGGCCCCGCTTGGCACGGTGCGGAGGCAGCGCTTGGAGGCAGCGCTTGAAGCAGCTGCGGGAAGCCGGTGGCATCAAACACAGACTCTGCAATATTTATCTGCCCACTGCCAGACTGCTGTCTGCCAGTGTGTGGAAGAGGAGGAGGATTAGGGAATGTTATGCATACCATTTCACGCTGCTTTGCCAAGTAATGTTAGAGCTGCTACAAACTAATCTGCTGGCTGTTCTGTGCCCTCTCCCCTCCCTTCCCCAGGTACCCAAGGGGCCGAGGAAGGCACCTCAAGCACCCCTCGCCCCAGCAGCACAGTGCAGCCGCCTCCGAAAGGAGGAGAGCACCCGCTTCACAGCAAGCAGCCACGCTGGGGGAGCGTGCGGAACAAGGAGAGTACTGCTCGTCGTGCCTGGGCTGAGCTGACACTGAGCCAAAGGGGATGCTGGGTTGAGCTGACACTGGATGCGTGCCCCCTTGCAGAAACCTTCTGCGAGTCCTTCGGTGAGCGCTGGAAGGTTAAAAGCAAGGGGAGTTTGTTGCTGGGAGGGGCTGCAGCTTTTGGCCCCCGAGCCCCGCAGTCGGCCTCCCTGGGGTGGCTGGTTGCGTTCCTCCCCGGCGCGCGCGTTCGCCTCTTCTCGCTGCGGTGTCTGCATGGTGCTGGGCTGGTGCTTGCCGCAGCGGGCTCAGGTCAGAGCATCTGACCATCTCCGTCCCGGCTTGGCTGCGGGCCAGCATTGCGGGTCCTTCCTGCAGGAGTGTGGGCAGTCGATAGACATGGCTAAAATAAAGTTGTGAACAGCAGCAGGAGCTGAAATAGCAACATCAATAGCAGTTTCCAGATAATGATCTAATTAGCACAAACAACAAGTTTCCACTAATGCCTCTTGCTCTCCTAGCCCCTTCCTTTCTGCTCGCCTGCCGTTATTGACTTCTCTGGCAGGGAGCAGCTACGCTCCCCCCATCTCTAGGGCCAAGGCTTTGGAGGTTTTTTTACTGGCTGGCTTTGAATTGCTTCTTCAGAGGACGTTTGCTGTGGAGCTTGGGCTGACATGCGTGGGGTGGCCGCTTGCAGAAACGGGAGGGAGGAGAATCGGCTGCTTGGCTTTTGTAGCTTGCTGGAGGCCCTGGGAAAGTTGTGCTCCTACTGCACGTCCCCAGTTGTAAAAATAAGGATGCTGATGTTTATCCGCTGCAGTGGAGGGTGGGAGCTGACTGCTCGTGGAGGGCTTGGAAGCCTGTGAGTGAAAGATCCTTGACAGGAGCAAAGATTGGAGATTGTTATCGGAGGAGCAGACACAAGCTGCTTCTGTCCACATTCTCCCTAGCTGTAAACCTTCTCTCTGCACCTCCCTGCCTCTTTCCCACTGAAACAGAAGGGCTCGCTCTTGCCTTTAAGGCCCCAGCTTGACAAGTATTGACTTCATGCTACCACTTCTTCAGTTGTCGGTGGCCACCGTGCTGGCTGCTGCTTTGCCCTCAGTTGTGTGGCGGGCAGGACCTTCGCATTTGCCCGTTTCAAAGGTGCTGGAAGCCTGTGGCTTCCCTGGGTTTGAGGTGGTTGGCAGGTTGAGGGGATCTGATCCCTGGCAGGTGCCCTGGGGAGCAGCGGCTGCTCATTCCCCGGGATGTGCAAGGTACGGCCGGAGCCGCAGCCTGCATGGGAGAAACTGGGAGAGACTCTGCCCTGTCCCTCTGCAGTGTTGGGGTCCTGACCAGTGAGACTGGCGATTAAAACGCTGTGTTACAATCTCGAGGGATACACGCTGTGTTGGGGATGAGGAGGGAACTCATTTAGAGCTTGCTCTGGGTGGCTGGCTCTGGAGACAGCCGGTGCTGGGGTGCTGCACGGGGATGGCACTCCTGGGGATGCCCATACTCAACCTGTGGCTCACAGCGGCCTGGTGTATCAATATTAGCCCAGCTTGCTGAAGTAGAAAATGGAATTAGCTTTTCCATGGCTGTTTGGGTTTCAGTAGCCTCTCAGCAGGGGCTCTGAACCTGCACTGGTTCAGAGGAGATCTGAGATCAAGTTAGGGTTTTTGTCTTTTGTCTTAATCCTGAGACCACGCTCTCCCCCAGGCCCAGTTGTGCATTCGTATGCCGGGAGCACCGATCCCTGTGGTGGCAATGACACGTCTGGACTGCAGCTCTGCTGGCCGGGAACGAGGGACCCCTATTTGTTTCTGTTTTGAGTTTAAGCTTCTGGTGATGACGGTGAGAAGAGCAGGTCTCTGGCAGGCTTGCTGTGATGTGTGTTGAACAATGAGGAATCTGTCTGTAAGGCTGGCTTAAGAATCATGACACTTGCACGTTACTTTGGATGGTTGTTTTTAAGTTGTCCTCTGCTGGTTAAGGTTTCAGGGTGTTACTGCCAAACTTTGCCCTGCATCTGCAAGGGTGGGGGCTCCCAGCACAGGATCAGGAGAGCTGCTGGATTCATCCCTTACTTCATGCACATGGTTCATAGAGTTTTACTCTCTCTTTGGCCAGTGAGTTTTTCCTAGGACAGTCTTGCTCTGGTGCCCCAGTGTTTCTAAAGCACGCCCAGCCTGCACACTGGTGTGGTGGCCTTGGCCTTGTGTGCCCGGTTCCGACATCTCACAGCTGCCAGTTGCTGCCGTGGCAGTTGGCTTCACGGCTTCGCCAGGGCGATGGAGTGGGACCACGGCCGCACCACCTCTGCCCCGTCTGGGCAAAGGCTCTGCTTCTTACTGGGTTGTGATGGAGAAGACGCTGACTGGCACCGTGAGCAGCCCACAGTCTGGTGACTCTCACTTACTAAACTCAGTACAAACCCTGTAAGGGTGCAATTACTAGAACATCATTATTGCTGATTAGTCTTGAGCTAAAATGACTCTTCAGATTAAAAAACCCTCAAACAAACACATCCGTGATCCCCAGCCTCCCAGCCCCACATTCCTGTTGTTGTTCTGGCTGCTGATTTGCAATTCAGTCTCGCTTCTCCCAGCCTTGCCCTTCTGCTGAGCTGCGCCTGTGCTTGAACCTGCTGGGAGCGGCTGCAGCCAGGCTCCGGAGCCTCAGACGCTGAAAGCTGTCAAGTGCTGCACAGAGATGTTCTGGGTATTTTCAGCTGAGAATTTAGCTCTGCTCTAATGAAGCCATAACAGCCTGCTAAAGAGGTTTTATTCAGATCAAGGTGTTACTGACTAATCCCTCCTTGCAGCAGCTTCTGAGATGCCCTGTGTTTCCTGGGCTGTTTTTTCTTTCTCTCTCTCTCTCAACCTTCAAAATCAACAAGGTTAAATTTGGAGGCACGAGAGCTCCCCAGCCCAATCTGGTAACACCAAGGAGCAGAGATGGGAGTTGATGGAGCAGACGGGACCTTCCCGAGTGGGCTATGCCGCAGGGCCCCGGCCGCGGGTGCAGAGCATGGTTTGGGCAATGGTCTCACTGCGGTGCCCAGTGGCAGGCAGGTGGCTGAGGCTCCGCTGATCTGCAGCGAGGACCAAAGGTTCAAACCTCTCCCAAAGGACAGTTTCAGTGCCTGGGTGCGTCATGAGGAGGGCTCAGGCCTTAGCACTTGGGGACAGAAGCGTCGAGCACTTTGCGTGCTGTGGAGGATGCTTGGGGTCTTGCAGCCATGGTGGGAAGGGCAGCAGGAGCAGTCGCTGCTACCTTGGACGCCGGGGAGTTGCTGGAGGAGCTGCTGCCCCGGGGACCTTCACCCTGAGGTGGTACAGGAGGAGTGCGAGAGCAGGACGGGCTGCGTTGGCACCCCCGTAATGGAAATGCTGCCTCTTGCGCCGCGCAGGCCCCGTGCAGGGCCACGGGGCTCCTACCCAAAGGACGGATGCGGTTAAATGCAGGTGACTGTGTAAAACGGTGCAGGGTGGCCGGGAAGGGCCCGAGGGGGAAGGCAGGGCCCAGAGCGGGGAGTTTAGCCTGGGTGGCTTTTGCCTTCCCTTCTTGGGCAGCTGCCGGTTCCTGGCAGAAGCAGCGGCAGAGCCTTCTCCCGTCTGGCTCGCTCGTGCCGCTGGAAGCCAGCGGAGCCCAGCAACCAGCCTGGGTGCGGAGCTGCTGTCTGAGCACAGGAATAGCCACAGGCGCTCTCCACATCCCGTCATTTTGCTGCAGCCAGCCTGTCTTCCCCCTCTCTCGGAGGAGCTAATTATGGTGATGTTAATAAGGCAGAGGTGCTGATGCTGCCCAGGGTTTTAATGACTCTCCTCCAAGTTTTCTGCTACTTTTACTGGAGAGACAAGAAGGGCGGTTTGGAAGGGGAGGCGGGCGGTGGGCAGCAGCAGGCCTGCCTGCCTGGGGTCGGCCGGGCAGTAACACGGCCTCGTGCAGCCCCGGCGCTGCCGTCCGGGCTGCTTTGCGGGTCAGCGTGCCCAGGCGTGGGCTGGGAAAGGGTTTTCCTGGGATAGCAGGGATGGTCTGGTGCCAGAATTCCGGCAGCCTGCCCTCCCTGTCAGCAGAGGGACAAGTGGGGCGTTTTTCCCCCGTGCTGAGCGAGCCCAGCCACGGTCCTCTGCTGCGCCTGCCCTCACTCCGGAGCCGCCTCAGTCCACGGGAGCGTGCGTCCAGCCTGCTGCCCATCTTCGGTCCCAGTCAAAGCCGGGCTCTGGCCTCGGGCTGGCCGGTGTCCACCGGTGGCAGAGTAGCTGTGAGCACTTGCTGCTGCCTCCCACAGCGTCTTCTCCTTCCACCCTCTGCCGCTGCTGCGAACGTGCCCAAATCGGGGATGCGGCTCCTGGCCAAGCCTCGGGCTCTTGGAGCTGCCCGTCCCCTCAGGTCTCCCTTAGCGCCCAGCCCGCCCCCAAAGCCCTGCGACGGGGGCCGGGGGGAAGGTGGTGGTCAGCCAGGCCGCCGACACGCTACCGCGAGTAGCATTTCAAACGATCTGTCCGGGGAGAGAGAGAGCCAGGACAAGTATTCGTGTGTGCACGTGGCCGGCGTGTGCTAGGATGCTCTAGAAACTGGAAATGACCGAGTAGAGGTGCTGGAGCACTTATGTAAAATATCTAAATAAATCTTTAATATTTCTAATTGCAAATGTACATAAATTGCACGGCCACATCATTTCTTTGAACACCAACAACTTTCTCTGTACATTATTACATAGTTTAAAAGGAGCTGAAGGCGATTCAGCAAACACTTCCACTTTGCTTTTTTTTTTTGTTTTTAAACATACTTACAAAAAAAGATTTGTTTTTCTTTATAAGAGGATATAAAACATAGCGACTGCTTATCAGGAACAAGTATCAGCCTAAGCAGATATACAGAGAGAGGTATATCTTAAGACACAGTGATGTATGATAAAGGAATATGTGAACATGGAGACTGCACGCTGGGGTACTGGTAGCTGATGCAGAACCACATGGCATTTACAGCAATGTCACAGCTCAGGTGATCTGTGAAAGTCAATGCTTGAACGTGACGCCCGTTTTCAAAGCGTGGTTGTTTCTGAATATTGTGCAATGCCCTCAAGACTGGATTTGGTTTGTAAAGCCCAAGAGCTGCATGTTAGCGTGCTGCTGTCGTCCGCCCTCCCCCCCCCC
>VZTL01030921.1:0-29421 GCA_013400535.1 Scopus umbretta
TAAATAGCAATTCTCATACAGTGTGTTTGCTCTCTGTTGATTCCTGTCAGAAGTAAACACAGTATACTAACCTGCGCTACTTGAGGTCCCTGACTTCTTTGTCTCCCCTTACAAAGACTCACAAACGCTCACATACAAACGCATAAGTATATATATTTGAATATTTACATACACTTTGTGTATATATATAATATCTATAGATACAATGTGTGTAAATATTCAAACTAAATATGTATATATTTATGTATTCACATGCAAGTATATATATATACAGTACATATATCTATTTTTGTATATTACATACATATGTGTGTAATGTGCGCACATACATACACACTGTGTATTTCAACCATATTGCTATTTAAAACTGGGTCCTATGCACAGCAGTTGTTTTTTGCCTATTTATATCCCAGACTCTTGTTTTCTGTGAGTATTCTCCAGTTTTGTGTATGATAGCAGTTAAAGCTCTACAAGTAGTATTTTAAGTCTGAATAAATTTTACAAGTTGAATGGTTCACATCCTAAGGGATTTGAATCTAAGAGATCCACAGCATTAAAAGATTTAACTCTGATCTGGTAGACTTGAATCTTCAACTTGCCTTTTAAGTGCAATAAAATGTGGGGAACTGAAGCCTATGGATGGTTTTGAGATGTTCGCTTACAAAGTCTATTTAATTAGATACATATTTTATACTCTATGGAAGCTATATACAAACAAATATTTCAAGCTTGTGGTAAATATCTAAGAAATCTTGGCTAGATTTCCCCAAAAGATGTCGTCTCTCCCCAAATACCTGCATAAAATCTCAAGTTCGATTCTAAGTCAATGGCAAAACCCTAGAGACTTTAATGTAGCATTTGATGTTTGTCTTGATGATCTACTTCAGCTACAGATTTAATTTGATTATTTTTTTCCTTTTATGTTTTATGATTTTGCATCAAATCAATATTTTCCAGTTTTACAGATCTGAGAGCCCAAACCCCATCCTTGTCTCTCCAGGTTCTCAGTCCCTGACCCCAGGCTGGGAAGTGTAGATGAACCTCAGGGAAATTTCAGGACAGATCTGGTAGCTTGGCTGTGGCATGAGGCTCCCAGAAAACCACAGCCTCTGTGGTTCCCCAGAGCTCATGGGGGTCACCTCCTATGAGGGACCCCACCACCCACCCTGGCTCTCAGGTCTGGGAAGATCCTGGAGAAATCTAAAGGAAGGCCTCAAAAAGCCATTGTAGCCTGTGATGGAGGGCATGTGGCAGGCCTGGACCGGCAGCCATAGCAGGAGCTTGTCAGCAAAACAAAAGGAACAAGAAATCAGGGCAGTCACCTACCCAAACCAGGTGAGATTAAGCAAATCCTTGTAAAATCCAACATGTTTCCAGTAAAACTATGAATGAGCCTAAAAACAGTCTCAGATGAGAAAATACTAANTGAATGAGCCTAAAAACAGTCTCAGATGAGAAAATACTAAGCTGATTTTTTTTTCAGATCCTTAGTCTGTGAAATTTAAAACAAGAACGCAAAAATTACAGTGAGAAATAAAAGTCATCGATCACTCATCTTCAGCCTGTTATCAGTTTGACTAATTCCAATCAGAGCAGGCTCCAAGCAGCCTCTTTTAATTATCTCATCATGTGCCTTGTCTCAATGCCTGTCTTTGAAAGGGCTTGCCCATCATTTCGTCACCACAGTCCCAGCACTTCCCACTGCAGCCCAAGGAGGGTTCAGCAGTGCATGGAAAGAGCAAGCTTTCAGGAATGATTTGAATTTGGAGAGCTTTAATGCCCAGAGGTCTGGAGGTTTACCAGGCATACAGATGTCTGCATGTAGAAATGGATGAGAACAGGACATCAAAGTTCAGTCAAAACAACTGACAATCATCAATACAGTAGTTTGCCCATTTTGATGCGTAGGCTATAATGGTTTTATATGATGTAGGAAAGTGGAATTTTTTTTGGTTAAGGAATCATGAAGTGGAAACATTAACTATTAAAAACCGCCTATCCGCAGATTTCTCTCTATTCTATATTTCTGATTAGAGGTATGTTATCTTCTGGGCCAAATAAATTAGCCCTTTGGCCCACCTTGAGAGATGGAAAATGTTTCCATGTTATCCCAACATCAAAAGAAAATAAAAAATATTGGTATTTTTCTGTATGTAACTGTGTAATAAAGTATCAAAATCTGAATAATGTTTTAATAAAAATATAGAACTCCCTCTAAAATAAAAAAGAATAAATGATCCCTAATTGTTATATGTCCTCCTCATCCACAATGAAGAGGACACCATTATTTCTAGCATAGCCTAAATTATGTTCCTGAGTCAAGCCAAATGACATTGAGGAATTAATTACTGAGGCATTCAAAGTGACTACACAAAGATTTCCTGAAGGACTAGTATGGATTAATCATGACATCTCAAGGTGCTACCCTTAATAGGATTTCCAAAGATTTGATCTATGAGTAAATTTTGAGCTCATGAATATCACGTGAATCTGAATATATTTTCCCATTACAGCTGTAACTGCAGAGACTTGCCTAGTTTTTACATTGTTAGTGAGTATGAATGTCTGTTGGTAATTTTAAAGACCTACCATTTATTCGATAAATAGTGAAGTTTTTCACCCTGAAAGCTGAAATTACACTAGCTGGAGATTTCTATATAGATATAAGCCATATATAATAAGACATGCCTTTCTGAGTGAAAGAACAGAATTGTATGAAGATTTACTGCTCTGGAAAGTAAGTCTGCCTAACATTGGTTGTCAGGTTATTTGTTATGCAGCTGCATAACTATTATATCAATATAGTTTGTGTAAATAATCAGTGATATATGTAATCTATGGGACTTAATTGAGCCCTGTGATAGAAATGAAAAAAGAGATTATCAAAACTTCATTGTGGCTTCCTTTTGAGAAAGAAGGGTACTCTACCATGTAATAAAAACATTTCTCACATACAGGCATTACTGTGAAATGGGCTACCTTAAAGAGGAACCTAAGAGTATTAAGAAAGATTTTCACTAATCAAAAAATATTGCGATTGACTTGAAATCCATTACTAAAGGAAAAAATTACAAAATGAAAAATATTCACAAATCTAAATTAGCATGTTTACGAGAAGAAATAAAAAGGGAAAGAATACCTCTGATGTTTTGTTCACTTTTCGAATTGCTTTTTAAAATAATGAAATTTTCAAAAATTATTTTTACATGTTTTGATCATTTGCACACATACACAATATGATTTGAACATGATTTATAGATTTAAAAGCCATAATTGTATTTTTATGGAGACAAAGACCTCAGTCTTTGAAACACACATGATTTATTTTCAGAGCAAATAAAATACTCTTATCTTCATAAATCAAAGCCTATCAAAATGAACATTAATTTTAATTCAGTTGCAACATGCTTTGAGTTTTGGTTTTTTGGTTTTTTTATCCCAAGTTATCATAACTTTACAGCTCATGGAAAAGGGACATAGCTGCTGCTGCTGTGTCACAGACAAACAACTACAGATCAGCTCTTTCACTGCTCTAAACTGCTGATGTCCCACACTGCTTCAGGCGTGTTTCAATACCTAATGCCATACTGACCTTATTTGAATTACTGATTCCTTGGTTTGGCAGCCAAACTGAGGCATAATATCCATCAACTTTGGGCAGAATGAGTTTCCATTTTTAAGGTTCAGCTCCTCCCATAAGCGCAGGTGCCAGAGTATTTTAAAAAGACTTTTATGAACATGCAAGCAGGATCATCAAGATGTATGTCTGACCCATAAAGATATGTAAACATAAAATGCCTACTGGTTTAAATATGAGGTATGGCCTATGCATCTTTGTTAATATGATCTTTAGATTAACAGTTAATCCTCAATTAATCCTCAGGTTTACTTAAGTCTATCACCTTTACTGACTGTGACCAGAACTTTAAATTAAAGGTGTTCATCCCTGGTTTTATTCCCAGAGATGCGCATTAAACCTCAGGAAAAATGATTGCAAAAGTGAAGCCTTAGTTTATGGAGTTTAGAATGAGCTTGGTTTTTTGTGAGGGATAAGAGTCAGCAGTTTTGAAGGCACGATCATGAAATCCATCAGACGCTCAGTTGCTGTAAATTAATAGAATTTCACTGAAGATAACACAGTGAAGATACAGGGTCTGGTAACAACCGTATGCATTTTGGGAAAGATGAATTAAAGAAATAAATAGTTAATTATGTGCACATTTACATATGTGTATACATGAAGATATAGATAGATCAAAACATTATAAAAACAAACATACATTCACACTTACAGTAAATAGCTAAAAGCTACTGTTTCAACTTTCCCTCTTTTTTGATTCATATTTCCAACTCCAAGAGTATACTCTCGATAAAAGTAACGAAAAATAAATATAAATGGAAAATATTCATTCATAAAGCAATTTAAGTCCAAAAAAGAGCAGCTTTGAACCATGCTGCTTTAGTTTGTGTTTCACTGGACAGTGGGAAAAACTCTCAAAATGAATGGGCATTACACTTTTATAAAATACACTTTATAATGCTTGCACACTCCATAACCCAAAACAGTAATTGCACATCCCTTCTTCAGAAAGCATATAAGAATGATCTGACAAGTACAGTGGAAGAAAAACTAACAAAGTGTCATTCTACAACAAAACCAAAAACACCTCGTCTCCACAAACATTTTTAAATGGCTGAGAATAAAAAGCAAGTACCCTCTGCTCAGGGTGGTACCCTCCTGCAGTGAACAGCCCCACTGACAAGAATTCCCCCCAGGAATTTCCCTCAAAGGCATCTCTAGCATTTCTCTGAATTTGCCAGCAAAGAGATAGTGTGTATATATGGGCACACAGATCCTTTTCCACATCCTCTCAGGGTGGCTAAGGATTGCACTATGTCCCACTGTCCATCATCACCAACCAGCTGAAAATTGGCACCCCTCTTGCACCATAGTGTCTTTGGCTAGTCAATCATATCATCAACCTGCTTCCTTTGAATGACTTGTATTGATACTTCAAGCTATGATAATCTGACAATCAAATCCACACCGAAATGGGTAATGCATGTTCATAGCATCTGTCCCATCCTCTCTGGTCTAGAGTTGATCAGACCCAGCAGAGTGGCAGCCTCAGAGTGATCCAGCCATTTGCAAAGAAAAGGCACGCTGAGGCCCTTGGATTACATTAAACACCATCATGCGTAAATGAGTAGTCAGCAGAGCCAACTCCCTTCCCTGCATGCTGTGATCTCTTGTCTGCTAACACGTACCTAATATTAAATTGTGAGAAAAAACATTCTCCCATAGATTGCCCTCATTATTTTTTTAATTACACAGTTTTGAAAAGGTGTTGAAGAGGTGTTAATCTGAGCAATTATTTTTTATTGTGGACTATTGTCAAAGCAAGCACTACAGAGAAGGAAAACATAAGCCAGTAATTCTCTATTCTTTTACTTCTTCCTTCTTAAAAAAACTTTGCTTTAAGTACTAGGAACAGAGACTATTTTTTATTTACTATAATTTGATTTTTGTTATGTGTTTCATTTTAGGATGTTAATTCTACACAATAAATATCAGGGCCATTCCAATAATCTTGGGTTTCAGTGGACAGGAGATATCAGGCCCAGATGTGGTCAGTGCATGAGGTCTGCTGTGGGACTGGATTCTGCTGTGTTATGGTGTATGAAAGGGATAAAATATAATATATATATTAAAATAAAGAACCAGAAGGTCCTTACCTAACAAAAATCAATAAACATCACAAGGACTCAAGAAAAGACATGAGATTTTGCACTCCCCTGCAGCAGTGCCTGAGATCGGATCAATCTTGCATAACTCTAGTTTTGCCTGTTTCTAGTAGATGTTAAGTAAATCTAGTGTACGCTGCAGTTTCGGTAGCAAAGGCACATGCCGGTCAGAAGATCTGGAGATGTAGGGAGTCAGATACTCATGCAGGATCTGTGCTCTATCCTTTTGCAGCAACAGGGAGGACCTTGGGCTTGGATTGTTTGTTTTCCCAGCTGAGTGAATTGAATTTGAACAAATAACAAAAACTACACGTTTAGGCTTGCTTTCCATCTTGAAAAAGAAAGCTAGTCTTCTTGTTACTATCTAAACAATCTGTTTGGTTAATCATCTATGTGCTTTTTACTTCATTTAACACAACCAGCTCGTGAAACTTTGGTCATTTGTGCTCTTTATGAGTTTGTGAGGGCAAAACCAGCAAAATTATATAGATGGAGATGTCAATGAATGGGAATAATCAGAGGTTTTGATTATGTCTTAGGAATTTGTGTGGTTAGCACTTTATTGACTCCTCTGCTTTTAAGAATTGGCCATCGATGAAAGGTTAGCATTGGGGTGGCTCAGTAACTGTCACTAGGCAATTAATTTCACCTGGAAAAAAACAAACAATGGACCGTTTTAATTAAGATACTGTATTTGAAAGCAGATCTATTGATGTTTTGCCTCAACTACGTATTTCATCACCTAAATCCTGCTGATAAGCCATGCTTAGTTGGTACTGAAAGATCCATGAGCTGAGTGTGATTACTGTAGCTCACACAGCTGATGCGCTTTCCTTTGGGCACCCCTGCAATAAACATCTAGAGTCTTCTACCACTTGAATAAGTAGCTGTTGAAAGGCAGAACATTGAGTATGGCCACCTTTTTAAAATTTTGTAATGTACACTTACCACTTAAGCATGCAAAGTAACAAACCATTGCTATTCACTCCATCCTCTGTAGCTCGGTGAGGTCTAAAGCTTGAATTTCTTCTGTGCACCCCTCACTGCTGCTTGATGACCCCAATTTCTGTAGCAGGATTAAAGTGCATCAATGTTGCTTCAGCTCTAGCATGTATTTGTAGGAAAAACTTGCTTAATTCATATCTTCATTTGTGAGCAGGATGCCCCTAGAGTGGTTCTTCCCAAGACAGAGTTTAAAGGGAAAGCTCTAATTTTCAGAAAACTTCCCTGTTCAGGGGAGCAGTAACATTTTTATGAATTTTTGTCTTTTCCAATGCTGTAAAAGAGATAGTAACTTGTATGGTTTTGGGGCATAGTAAAAGTGACACTTGCCCTTAGACTAGGGACTCGGGAGATTCCAGCTATGCTGCATGTGTCCAGTGAAACTGTATACACAGTATGCTGAAGGTAATGAACAGGTTGTCTCTGAATAACATGAGGATTTTTCCCTTTGACATATTACAAATCCCTGTTTGTTCTGTGAGCCAAGAGTCAATATGACTTCAGTGCTTAGCCCTGTCCTTGCTATAGGAATGTGTTCCCAGAAAAGTGTTTCCATTCGATATTATCTGCTGCTTTTGTCAGATACCCACCACGTGAATGTCTTGTCAGGTGCATGAAGGTATCAGTTTGTTGTTTTCAATAAAATCTGAACTAGTTATTCCTGGACTCGTGCTGAGGTGTCACTTGCTCAGTTTCTCAACAAGATGGTACATTTTTCAGTTTAGAAAGCCTTAAATTCTTGTTGCAGCTTCTTCAATAGAAATTTTATGGAAACAGACCTTATTCTGTAAAAAACATACCTGGAAAAATAAATTTGGTTTGTTAGAATCTCTGATAAAATAAAATGGTGTTATCAAAGCAGAACTTTGTGACAGCTCTGGGATAATGTAACCTTGTGGAGGTGGAGAGCAGAACAGGTGAGAGAGAACTGTAAAATTCCTGTTTCAATACATTATGGTGATTCAAGGTCAAACGACTTTGATTTGGGCCATTTGTAATAGCAACACCAACAATGATGATACTTTTCCTTCACTTTTTACACTTCTGAAATCTATAGTACTGAAACACATTCCTTTACATAAATCTGTGAAAATTAAACTGAGCATAGCATGTGTATCAAATATCAGTGTCTCGTGGTTGTTCTCAGTTTGGTGCACAAAGGGGGAAGAATTCAGCCAAGGAATAAGTTGTTCCAAACAAAGATTGGTTATTATTATTGTTGTTTTTTAAAACTATGGAGAGTAATTCTGGCTATGATATGAATTTTTGAACTTGCCTACCTGGTAAGGGACATCCTATCCCCTTTTCTAGTTTTTTTGTTTCTAAGGGAGAAAAAAATTTTTGTTCTCCTTTCAAAGTTACCTTTCTGAACTATAAATGTCTTTTGTTTACATATCTCTCTCTCCCTCTCCACACCGCCGCCTCTCCCCGGCAGGGTGAATACCTTCATTCTAGTCCTCGCTTTTAGTAACAGATACTCATCCTCAGTGAGAATACTTAGTTTCTTGTTTAATTTTATTTTTGTACCAAGACACTGATCTGCTGAAACGTTCTAAAATAGCCTTCTTCCAACTTCTGTTTTAATCAGCTTTTCTTCACAATAGAACATTTAGCAATATCAAATAACAGTTTCAGACATGTTTTGATACTAAAAATCTCCTATTCTAAACTACTAATTAGTAATTTTAATGTCTCATTTGAGTTTTACCATATATATTCTATTTGTGATACTCTGACATCATATTTAATGTAGCTATGCATTCTGTGAATGTTTAAAGAACAGAAAAACTCTAGGTTTATGTAGAGACTTGTTAAAATAAAAAATATTTTTAAATAATTAAATAAATAATTAAAATAAAATTATTTTTATTTTTGTGTCCCCTTGGGAGATTATAGGGTGACAGATATTTCCCAGAAAGCTTGCCCATGGTCCCAACAGTGAAATTATTATCATTCTAACCACTGAGATCCATCTATATGTATATTTTCAATTCATATGTAAATATTGTTAACATGACTTATGCATGTTCAATTATGATTGGAAGAAAGGGAAAATATATAAACACAAGGAAGCAACATTATTACTATAAAATTAAAACATTTGATTAAAAGGAGAATAAACATGTATTTTGAACCAGACTTCCACTATTCAGGCTGCTTCCTTTATCTCTTCTCATCTTGTTTAATTTCACTGTCGTTGTGATTTCTTAGTGCAAATCCCAAGTGGACTCAAATGTGGACACAAGTGTTAATTATTCCCATGTTACTAGAATGCTCTGGATTGTTTCATTATGATGTTGTTGACTACATATATTTTAGCAAATCTGAGTTTCTTTAAAATTGGATTGCTAGTTCTGATCTATATCTTCCTACAAATTATTTCCCTCTGATTTCTTATTACTTCAGCTGACTTTATTTTTAAGTTATTTAAATCTAGGCTTTTAAGTGAATATTAATATGCTGTTATGTAATTCTTAGCAGAGGGATTAATTTTGTTGTAGTTCAGTTCTGCTGTCTATGTAAGAACATAGGAGTTGTCTTAAAAACAAATAAATCAGTCTGCTGATGTGTCTTACCCTCACATGTTTTGCCTCTGCAATAGCTTAACGTCTAAGTTGTTTCCTAATGAGGTGGCTTAAAAGAAATGACATTTCTGGAGAAATTCTCTAAGAATGTGAGTCTGTTGCTGCTTCAGCTCAATTAGCAGGCAGCCCTTCATCACTGCTGCCGGTGTGCAAGGAGAGGCAGCCTGCTCCCGTGGTCCCACAGGGCGTTGTGCCCAGATGCGGGGTGGTCAAGCTATGTGCAAGGCCAGGACATTTTCCATGCTGCATGCTGTGGTTCTGAGCTGATCACCATCCGTCACGGGCTGGTGGTGGCCATGGGCAACAAAGAGTGTGTGGGCAGCTCTAAGCCCTGATTCAGGAGAGGGATATTACTGTTGCACCCTGCTGCTTACCTCTGTGTTTCTGTTTGACTGTGTATGTAAATTCCAGGTACTGAGATGCTCGGCTCGAGCCTGCTATCTGGACTTTTGCTGAAGTTTAGAGGAAGGAGTAGAAGGAGGGTTCTAGGTTAAGTTGTATATGGAGGTGGGTGGAGACAGAAGGGAAGAGACTAGAGGTAGCTGCAGCTAATAATTTTCCTTCAGAAAGGCTTCATTTGGTCTCTGAACGTGACCTAATCTTATTATTGATAGTATTTCTTCTGGTTATTCAAAACTTGATGAAAAAGGCATTATCAATAGTGCTGTGGACAGGAAGGAGAAGAATCGCAATCTCAATCAAAAGCCAATTTTAACACTGTAAAGCAAAATGCTATGACTAAAGCAAACTTTGAGGATTAAATTTTTATAATTATGGAGTGTAACAATGCAGAACACAGTCATTTCTTTAGCTGCTGACTTCATTGTCTGAGTCTTTGTCATATACCAAAGTCCTTTTTTGCACCTAGCGAAGAACTATTCATGGCAGACAGGGAACAAATTGCTGCTTTCACAAGCTTGAAATTTTCAGTCATTATGGGAAGAAAGTTCTTGCTAGAAGAACATACAAAATTGCTAAATGTACTTATGTATGAGTGAGATACATAGTACTTTTCATTAGATAAATTAGGATTATATTGGAGGTTAATTTTGGCTGAGCCTTTGATGTATAATAATTCAAACTGTTGAAAGCAGCTCTTCAGTCCTGGAGTGCTTATCTCTTGGTGTCATTATTTTAAACCTGAATGAATGTCCATCCATGATTTCCCAAATCACCACTGTTATTTGAGAAATGTACTTCTAGAGAGCTAAGTATACTAGTAATTGTTTAAATATAATAACTACCAACATCTTAAATATGCCATAAAAACCAATACAATTACGAGCGACGTGAAAAACATTTTACATTAAATTTTCTTCTGTCTTTTCTTTGTTTTTGAAATAAAGAAAAATATCATCTGGAAGGTTTTAATATGCTGCAAAGTGTTAATCCTTTCAGAACATTCATGAGCAGGACCAGAATACATTTGGTAATTTCATAAGGAAATTCTAGTTGTGATCCAGGTTTGTCTAAGAATCATAGAATCGTTTAGGTTGGAAAAGACCTTTAAGATAATCAAGTCCAACTGTTAACCAAACACTGCCAAGTCTACCACTAAACCATATCCCTGAGTGCCACATCTACGTGTCTTTTAAATACCTCCAGGGATGGGGACTCAAACACTTCCCTGGGCAGCCTGTTCCAATGCTTGGCAACGTTTAAGTTAAGAAATTTTTCCTAATATCCAAACTAAATCTCCCCTGGCACAACCTGAGGCCATTTCCCCTTGTTCTATCCCATGTTACTTGGGAAAAGAGACTGGTACCTACCTCACTGCAACCTCCTTTCCGGTAGTTGTAATAAGGTTTCCCATGAACCTCCTTTTTTCCAGGCTAAACAACCCCAGTTACTTCAGCTGCTTTTCATAAGACTTGTGCTCTAGACCCTTCACCAGTTTTGTTACCCTTCTCTGGACACACTCCAGCAACTCAGTGTCCTTCTTGTAGTGAGGGGCCCAAAACTGAACACAGTATTTGAGATGGGGCCTCACCAGTGCCAAGTACAGGGGCATCATCACTTCCCTCCTCCTGCTGGCCACACTATTCCTGATACAAACCAGGATGCTGTTGGCCTTCTTGGCCACCTGGGCACACTGCTGGCTCATGTTCAGCCAGCTGTCAACCAACACTCTCAGGTCCGTTTTCCACCAAGCAGTTCTCCAGCCCCTCTTCCCCAAGCCTGTAGCATTGCATGGGGTTGTTGTGACCCAAGTGCAGGACCGGGCACTTGGCCTTGTTGAATCTCATACAATTGGCCTCGGCCCATCAATCCAGCCTGTCCAGATCCCTCTGTAGAGCCTTGTCACTTCAAGGTGGAGCTTGTCAGTGGCTCCTAGTTATTTAGCCGGTGAGTGATTGTGCACTTTCGTTATTTACAATGCAAAGGGCACCAGAATCAACAACAGTTTTTGAATCGTAGCTGGTTTTTTTTTTTTTTCCTCATCAAGGTGCATGCAAGCTCTTTCTGAACTAAGCTGCTTGGTGGCTATGTATTTTAGTCTAAGAAAACATGTATTAGCTAAGAATTCTTAAGTCTTTTTTTCTTTGCTCAGAAAAATAAAAATAAAATTGGCATTAGTTAGTGTTGGTAATTTTCTCCAGTGTTTGAGTCTCTATCATTTTTATACCACGGGAGTAGAAATTAAAAGTAACTTTTTCTGAAAAGTGAACAGGAGGCAGCTCCAGTATCTGGCCTTATTTTGGACGCTGTATCTTACTGTGAGGGGTGGAGTACTTTGAGTATAAATGATTTTGTATGGTGATCAGATGCATTTTATCCTCCTGGTCAAAAAACAACTCAGTGACATAATAACGGAATGCAAGCTCCTACCATGCGGAAAATAGACATTGTTTAAAAAAGTCAACAAATGTGTTCATCACTCAACACTGAAGCAAGCAAACAAGCAAGCTCCTCATCATAGAAGGGACTAATAGTAATAAAAATCAGACATTGCATTGCTGTCTGCATTATTTTTGACTCAGGCATGCTGTAATGATCTTTCACTGTGTTTTGCTTTTAAACTGTAGCAGTTTAATTTTTATAACCATTGCCTGTGTCAGTTCTTGGCCTGTTCTCTTATCTTCTATCCAATACTGTAATTTCACTTAATAGTCCAGCCATTTACTTTTTTTGCTCATATGGCTGTCTCGGGATGTAATTTGTGCATATTCAGACTGAATTCCCTGAAAAATCTTTATCGACTACAAAGAAGAGGTTTCTTTTGTTTAAACAGCAAGCTTCAATACAGGCTTTGAACTACAGTTACTGTGAAGTTACTGTTGACAACTTGAACTTGTAATTTTCCCTGAGAAGGTTGCTTTGTAATAGAGCTGATACAGAACTAAAAGCACCCCTAGTCCTATTTACTACTGTGTGCTGACTTTCCAATCTTATTTATGTAAGTGTGTTTGAGCTACTAGTTTATTAATTTTTACAGCTATCTTGAAAGTCCACGTAGCCACCTTGATGCTTAGATTTGGCTTAGCCTGATGTGACCTTCTGCATTAATCTGTGTTTTGCAGTTGCATTCTTTGTTTCTTCATTCTTAAAGTCTGGGAACCACTTAGATGCTTTCAGACCTCTTCTTACCTTATTCACCTCATGATTTCTACATTTTAGGCCTGAGTAGCAATTTTAATCTGTTAAGGGTTTCTGTACCAGACTTTTTGCATGGAGAGTGGCCTTTGGGAATGCTTCTCCCTTCTACTTCTTCATTTTAAATTTCAGATTCCTCCTCTGCATTTTTCAAAATGTTAGTGACCTGGTAACTGAGAGGTAGCAGAGATTACTCATTTTATCACTATTTTGAAAGTTTTTTCATCGACATCAAATTGTCCGTGGCAAACTTAGTTACTATATGATCCCATTGTCTTGGCCCTTTAACATTACTGGGTTTTGTTTGTGTGTGTGTTTGTTTGTTTCAAGGTTGTGTATGCACCCATAGGGGAAGGGGCAATGTTGTCTTAACATGTTTTAATAATATGTAAGACTATGGAGCATGATACAGAACTGAGTCTACTTTAGACAATGGATAAAAATGAAAGACAAACATGCTTTCATACCTGGTCATGTGTAACTGAATTTGTTTGTGATGGCTGTGGGGAAAACGGGAGTAAGGTGTCCGTCCCAGCACCACAGCTTATGAGGATGATGTGAGTCATGCAGCCCTATTAAAAAGCAGGAATTCAGTTTCTTAAACAAGAACTGAAAGTTGTAAGCATGGTAGGTGTACCAAATTAGGAAAAGAGAATAAGATGTCAGCTTTACTATCCTGTTCATGGCAACAGTATTACATGTTCATGAATTTAAGTTTTTTCTTCTTCAAAGGACCACTGAAATGTACTAGCACATTATATTCAAAGTTCAGTCTTGATTTTGATCCTGATCAAAGGGATACGCTTCAAGCATTTTGACATCTAATCCTTTTTCCTCACTTTGATCGTTTCAGACTGAGGTACAAGTAACCACTTCCACTACCTGTGTTAGCCAAGACTGAAAAGCATCTTATCTGCAGATAATGGATGCCGCTTCTTGGAACTTCATCCCCTTGATATTTTAGTGTAAAAGATGTCTCTCTCCTTTTGCCTGCGGTTTTCAGCACTGCTGCACAGTATCATGGGGAAAAAAGACGTAAAAAAATCTATTATAATATGGGAGCAACAGATATGAAACCTTCACAGGGTACATGTGAATTCTATGCAATACAGTGTGAATGAGTCCCTAGAGAGTAATAGGAGGTTAAAACAAACAAGCGCTTTATTGTTGTAATATAAAATTTCTCATGAGATGCTATCATTAGGCAGATCATTACAGACTTTTTTCTTCTTGTATCATAAAACAGAACTGGCGTTTACTGGGGCTGATATCTTACGCAATAAACTGTACAAGAGGGATTTATGGAGGCAGCAGAAGCCACATAAAAGTTGTTTTGTGGTGTTGAGTGCTATAGATGGGCTCTAGAAACTAATGAGCAGAGGTCTCACCAGAGTTCCCTCTAGTGCTAGGGATGAGCCAAGAGGGTTCTAACCAGTCTGTTGTAGTGACGATCTGCTTTTGTCACCAGGTTACTGTGAAAAGATAGCTCTTGCAGTTTTGCCACTATGTTGACCTCAAAGCTGTAACAGTTAAACTGTGACCCAAAATACTTATCTGATTTATCACTTTGTAGATTTGAGAACAATAAATGCTGGGGAAAGAAATTTCCTGGCTTTGTTTCCTCCTTTTCAATGTGTTTTTAAAAATTTAAAAGAACTGATATATACTCAGTTCTGTCAAAAAATGATGGTGTGTAGGGTTAAGTACGTGAAAATAGTACCATTTTAATCCATAAAATGTCAGCAGTTTCGTAAGATTTTTTTTTTTTTTTAATTCTCTCTTGCCTCAGATCTCTTCACCTTCCTCAGACAATGTTACTAATTTTCTTTTAAGAGGATCGTTGAGGAGATTGTATTTTTTTCAAGGGTATGTAGGGAAGTGTGGAGAAAGACTAGTACCAAAACTAAGGAATACCCCACTGTTCAGACCTCAGCCACAGCTGTGAGGAACTGGTTTCAGCCACCCATCTTTCTCAGTCTTTCTGGTTGATTGCCTTCCTACTGTTCATTTTTCCTTTCTTTTTACTACCAGCTTTTTTCTACCCCTTGCCCTCATCTGCTGAAGTCCTGCTCTTCCTCTCAGTCTGGACCTCTGTTGGAGAGGAGAGAGATGCTAAAGAAAATTGTTACTTGCTTATAATCTTGCTAATGAGTGGCATTTCAACTATTATGAGTGACAACAGCAGGAAATTAATCACTGTCACTGCAGATGAATCGTATTTGGCAGAGCTGGAGTAGCTGCTTTGGGGCTGGGTCCCTCTCATGGTTTACATCTCAGTTTTCCTTCTGGTCTGGTCCATGAGAGGAGCTGAAAAAGCTCACAATGGCTTTGTGGAGCAAATAAGTCTGTGCATAATGCACATAATGCTGTCAAGAGTTTTGTGGGACTTGCACTGGTTTTTTTATGTTTTATGGACAGCAGGGCTGAAAAAGAAACAAGTGCCAGCAGGTAATTTTGTTTTTCAAATAGTCCAAGTGTGACATGTGTGAGCTCCATTTATCATTCCAGCTGAATCTCTGTGGAGACTGACCTGCTCACGTTTGCCCATTTTTTTTGTTTTCCTTGACTAAATGTTGCCTGCTGGAACAAACGTTTTTGATTCTCAATTTCTAAGCATGCACAAATGATAAATTGCTTTATTTGTTCAAGAAACACTTTTGGAGGAATGTTTTAATTGTAATTAATAAGGAGGGAGAAGGGATAGGGTTGGTTGCAGGCATTCTTTGTGAGCAAAAATGGTATTGAAACCATCCACAAAGGCAATAGATGTGAAAAAAAAACTTTGTAAATTTGAAGGGCTGCAATTATGTGAATTATTTTTACGTACAGCTCTATTAGACATTCATCCTTTACGTTCCAGAGGATGTTAGTTCTAGAAAGCTACAAGCTATAAATATTGAGATGGGCTTACTACAACTTTGCACCATCACTTACTTGCTATAGAAAAGACAGAATAGCAACGAATGTTTTGCACAGTTTGAGGACTGCTCAGTGCTCTGGCAGGTCAAACCTGTTACAGGTGGTGTGAGCACTGCTCTGTGCCATTAGGAAGGGGCTTTGCCTGTTCTGCAGTGTGGAGGACAGCTATTCCTGTCCATATTCATAAGCAGATGCTTTAAAGCATCATTATTTAGACACTTCTCTTGTAGCCTTTTAAGTGATATACGGACCTTCAGGTCCCTCATTACTGAGTGGTTACTCAGGGGCCTCATAACCATATTGGGATTTTCCCTCCTCCTAGCTCCTTGGTGTCCCTTTAGCCAACACCACAAAGCTGCACTTGCAGCTTCCTAAATGGAGGCAGAGACCAGAACTTTAATACTTTCCTTCCATGTCATTTTGACCTTTTTTTGAGAGCCACTTGGAGAAAAACAGAACCTTTCCTTCAAATCTGATCCTTCTGGTATTTGTTAGCAGCTTTCAGTGATAATACAAAGCTGGACAAGCCTGCCTTCAGAAAGATACTTCTTTCCCTGGAAAAAGAGTGGGTACAAAGAGTTTTTCCAGAAGTTGTCAAGAGGTAACTGATTCTTCAGTTTGCCTCAAATAAAAATCTAAGTGCTCTGTTTCCCTGTTTAAACATACATGACCTACTGCATGAATACATAGGCTAAACAGTCTGGCAGTTAATAGGTGAAGCTGTTGCCTTACACTATGATAGTATTTCAATATCCTCAGAATAGCCAAAGGAGGGAGATCCTCTAATACTTTTGACCCACAACATCCTAGTGGCGTTTTCTGTTTTGCAGAAGCACCGATCTGTTCCTTCATAGCTGTCTGTGGCAACTCGCGCATGCAAGGGTGAAAAGGACGAGCTGCGATGAGTGCCGTAAAACTGACGGGAGCAGAGAGATAGGCCTGAACAATTCAAAGTGCTTTTATTATGCCCTCTTTTCATAATTTCTCAGAGGGAAGGAAAAGCGTATCTTTCAAGCTTGGCTAGACTTAGAATTGGCTGCTGCCTTCCTTTCATTGTCTCGGCACCTTTGTGGTACAGCTGCTGGCTTGTTAGCAACTTTGTCTCGTGAATAGCCAGTCTGTTCCTGTGTGCAGAGGGCTGTAATTTCATCTCACCTTTACAGATATATTGCTTTGACTTTGAGAGCTGTGAGGAAGCTCTCCACGTTAGCTTTAATTAGTCTTTTTTTTGGTTGTTTTCCCTAGTAAAACTTGTTTCAGTTTAATGTGAACAGTAATTTGCTTTGAATACCTCCATGGCATTGCTTGAGAGATTAAAGTCCTTTTTTATGAAAAGAGTCTCTTCACAGCTCATTCTCAAAGTATTTGAGAAAACCTTAAAAGCTTTTGGAAGAGCTGGCTTCTAACTTTCTAAATGGAGCAAGGATATAGTTCGGTAGGCTGAAGATTTTCCTAAATATTTTTATAACTATTTCTCAGTTTTACCTAAGTAATAAAAGTAAACTGACTTCTTTATGGTGGTATATGAAGCATTTGACCACCTTTACTTATCAGCAACACTAGGGAAGAACTTGAGAGATGTCTCTGAAGAAGGTGGGGTATATTCCAAAATATCCTACAGATGCTAATTTGTTACTTTGAGGAATGTGTTGGAAAAATCCTTTCCCATCTGTTTCATAGCTATCAGTATTTTTAGTTTAAGGACAATGACTTGAACATTTGGAGCTTTTTTGAAAAGGGGAAGGGAGTCTTATCTGGCCCACAAACTTCCTAAACTACACCTGTGTGTGTTTTACTCCCTTTCCACAAAGCTGAACCACTTCATAATATGCAGAGTTTTGGTGTCAGAGCTTTTCAGCTATGAGCTCCCTTAGGCTGTCCTATACACAGGTGATGGTTATGCCCTGAGCTCTGTCTGAGGGTTTCTTTTTGGCTGGAGGCACTAGAAGTACAGGCTCTCAAATGCTCATGCACCCTGAGCACATGGCCATCCGTGTTTTGCTGGCAGTAGATTTGTACCAAGAATAAGCCTGGTTTAGCTGGATGAAGTCAAAGGGTTATATGCTTATATGTCAATCTTTGGTATGAAAAGACTTTTTTCAAGAGAATTTTGGCATGCCTTTCTTCATATGAGTTTCATGCTTAACATCTAATGCAAGAGATGAATTTTGTCTCTTAAGATCCCTCAGTTTGACTTTCATTTTGACAAACGGATTTGTATTTTTGGTTCATCATTTGCTCTATATTTACAGTTTGACTCCTTTATATTATAAAACGTGAGTCAATGCTTCCCTGCATCTTTTGGAACAATGTGGCATAAAGACAGGTTGTAAAAAGAAATGTCTGGCTCTGAAAGCAGGCTTAAAGAACCCTGAAGGTGTGTATTTCTATGATGCTTAGCCTGCCCAGAACTGTAGGAAGAAGAAATCTTTTGGAATTTATTTTATTAGCCTGAATATTTCCATTAGTAAAACAAGCATCTAAAACCATAAGCAGTACTATAGCCTACAACCAGCCTGTGTACGAAAGCATTTGCAAGTGTCTCTTAAAACCCAGTAAAATCATAGGTAAGTTCACATTTATATAATACCGTCAGTATAAGAGATAATGTCGTGAACTACAACTTTGGCTATTAATACCTGTCTGTGGTGTGGAAGGCTCTCCTCTGGAGAAGACGCTTCAGTATTACACTGCAGCAAAGAATAAAATACGGTTACCTCTGTCTGAAAGTCAGTGTATATAATGCATGTAATATATTCATTTTTTGGCCTTATATAGTAAGAGCAGTTGGGGATGACATAGGAAAACCTGGACCAAGTCAGAAAGATCTCTTTTTAAAGGTATTCTCTTACTATATATAGTGAAAGGAAATAGTTCTGATTCCCTCCTCCCTAGTTCACTGAAGTGCTGATTACTGTTTGAGGAGGTGACATTTATCGTTAGAAAACTGAAGGTAGAAGGAGAAAATAAAAACAAGGAACAGAATAAACCCCCAACTCTGCTGCAATATGTCAGCATTCTTCAGGGCCTCCTGGCTGGAGGTGTTAAAGTCCAATCTGTGGATTTCAGACACAGTGGCACATTACTGTGTTGAAATGATCCCATGAAGTAAAATTTCATGAGGAATAAGGGACCATGTTGCTGTGCTCAGGCTACACATCTGGCTGTTCAGGCTGATGTCTTTGCTGCCAATGGAGCATGCATGTGTTACTGTCCTGAAGGAAAGGAGTCCACCTCCCTTGAAAAAAGCTTTGCAATAAATTGGTAATGTGGTAATGTTGCCATGATTAGTCTTAGAGGTGCTTACAAGAGAGGCAGTAGTTTTCAGGGTGGCATGATGTACTCAGATCTGTACCAAGTAGTTCAGACTTGTTAATTATAGATGCTGTTGCATTACATTACATTACAGCTATTGCAGTCAGTTTTTGCACTTGTCTACTTTGCATTGTTAAGAAAAGCTTTTTTGCCCTTTCATTCAGAGCTGGCTATTGCTTTTGGATACAAAACGCTTACCTACTTCAACAGCAAAACTGTTTTTCTTAATTTACCAGCTACTCTTCCTGTCGTTATGACAGATCTTGAGCTATATCAGCTCAATCCCAAACATAACTTCATGTTTGCTTAAAAGTCAAGAAAGATCTAAAGGAATAATGTTAGATGTTAGATTTAAATTGATTAAGGATATTTATCTCCACTAAAAACATTGCACTGATCCCTTTTGCTTGCTTTTACATTTTTAATGGTTTATATTTTAATATTGCTGTGCTGTGAAAAAAACTTGAGTACTTTAAAATGTCATACATTCAAGCAGGATTCTTAAAAATAATTTTAAGAAGGGCACTTAAACACTTCTGACACTCTATAAGGAGAGAAGTTGGAAAAACTTTCTTATGACTGAACAAAGCAGAAGAATACTTCCAGGGTATTTAAGTGGGTTTCCCTCCTGTTTGAGGCAGATGAATGTGGATTTTTCACTTCTAGGTATGTTTGTCTGTCTACATACAATATATGTGCTCTTCATTCTGCCTGTAGTTTTTAGGAAAGTGATGTCTGAACCATCACAATTTACAGAAATGGGGCTATTTTGAAGGATAAATCACCTTTTTTTAACTGGATGTGATTTTTTTTTTTCTTCTGTTAGTGATTGAAGTGATGATAACACAATATGTCAAATGCATTCACATTGCACGCAGTATATGGGGACGTGAGCTCCACATTAACTGAAAAAGTTGGTAAATAATTCCTTCATCAGTTAGGTGTATTGCAGGGAGGGAGTTCAGAAAAGCTTCACCAGTATTAGTAGAACCTAAAGTTACGTCTACTTGGCAATGCCAGTGGAAGGATAAATAGAAAAAGAGGAGAAGTAAGTATCAGATGATAATGATGGAAGTATCAGATGATAATGATAGGTTATGATATTGGTTTTGTGTTGGTGGTATTAAAACATGCTTGCCAGAACATCAGTATTTTCCAGCTGTCTCAGATGTTTTTCACCACTGCTGCTGGTGGAAGCTGTGCTGCTGGTGGAAGCTGTGCTGCTGGCTCCACAAAGCACAGATTTGTGCTTTATTTTTTTTTTTTTTACCCCTTTTGCATCATGAGACAAAGATGCCCTTTAAGAGAGACATATTTATGATGCTTACTTCAGAAGGCCTGAGGTCCAGCAGGTTTGCTGCACTGAGGTTTCACAGGTGCAGAACATATAGTTCACAGCCAAAGCGCCTCATGAGCCATACTATAGTAGGAGCGAGTCTGGCCCTGTACTGTCTTGTCCAAGAGTCATTGCTCTACAGCTGTGTAAATAGACTTGTCTTCAGGGTTGGCCAAATCAAAATGGTTCACTTACATTTTGAATGCAAGAATTTGACTCTGCTTCCCAAAGCTGGCAAATATTTCTGTCCTTTACTACAAAGTGGTCAAGATGGAAGGAAGGCATTTTATTGGTTTAGTTTGATAGTCTGCACTCTGTTCTTGGTGTGGTAAGGAAAGGCTGCTGCAGGTCAGAGGCAACTGAATTATCAAAAGATGCTAATATGGCATTACAAACAGAATGGGAACATGCTTTGTCTTGACATAGTGTCAGTCAGTCCAGATTTTAAAGGTTTCAAGGAAATGCTATTAGAAATCAGCAACCTCTTTTTCTCTTAAAGAAAAGCGATTTCCAGAAATATTGACTAAGACCTCGTAGTGCTGACTGGATTTTTTAAAAAATTATTTATTTATGTATTTATTTTTAAATTTCTGAACACTGAGATAATACACTGGCATCTTCTAGTGAGCCCCTACAAGCTTTTGCACAATCATAATAAGGTAAAATCCTCTGGTCAGGAATAGCTTTGCAAAGCATTAAGCTAAACACATATGTATTTGCCTGTTTTTGACTGGAGGATTAGTGATTTGTTTCTTTGTGAAACTCTACACTGAGCTCTTAATTAAGCTTACCAGGCACAAGTGCACTTCAGGTGATCCATACGACCTTTAAAGGGCCTGCAGCAGATGGTGGAAAGTCTGTGTTCCGTGCAGTGTTCTGCTGTTTTGTCTGTTAAATAAGTATCTAATTACTCCCAGTCTTATCTTATTTCAACACAGTGTCACTAAATTACTTACACGGCTGTAAGTAAGGTAATCCGTTGCCAATGCGATAAGCTTTCAGCTTGACTTTTTGGGAAGTAAACTTGCACCTGATGAGAATTTTCTTTTGAGCAGACAAGAGTGTCTTCCAGTACTTTTCCAGAGGCTCTTAACAAGATCATTCAGTGTCTTTCCCACATAGCTTCTCTTTCAGCTGTTCTAAATAAATTGTGACAAATTTGGATTTTTTTTTTTAAAGTTTCTTTCTTGAAGGCAAAATGGCTTTTATTTGTGATGTTTTACACTGTGACAGACAAGAGGATGCAAGCACTTCTGAAATAATAGCATCAACTCTTTGTATTTGTGGACACTGAACCATTACTCTGTTATTTTTTTAACTGGTGCCCGTGTCAGGCAGAATGGCTATTATGTAGAGCAGCACTTAGACAGGTGGTTGAGTCATCCTAAGTTAATTTCTTCTTCAGTATTGTCTTGAAGAGATCTAAGCTGTGAAAATAGGCAGGTTGTTATTGGAGTCAGTATCTAGATTTTTCTTCACCTATGACTTTTTTCAGTCTCTCTGAGATGGAATGTAAAAAGCTTGGCAACACTGGGGAGGCTCTCCTTCCTCCTCTCAGCCTTCCTGTAATCATCTCCTGTGCATGTTAACACACCGGCAAGCCTGCGAAGGATGGATGTTTGCCATTAAAGACAAAAAAAATACATATTGCTCATATGCACTCTCATGCCTTGGAAGGAGGGGAGATGTCCTGTGATCCCCCCAAAAAACCCCATGACATCTGGTGTCCAAATAGTGAGCCTTTGCTACCTAGTCTTATCTTCAAAATATATTCTGGTTCTTACTGTCCTGCATCCCCATGCAAGCTGCATGTCTTGCAGAAATCAATGAAGTTCTGCAGGCATGCATTATGGCATTAACATACAGCTCAGGATAGGATGAGGCTCCATAGGTCTAAAATTGCCTTTACCTCTTTACCTCAATATCTATTCTACAGTAACAGTCTTGCAGGGAAAAAATGTTTGGGAGAAGCATATCAATCTCACTACCCAATTGGTGTTTCATGTTTTATATAGTTCATACGCTTCATATCTGCTGAATACAAGCTGGGTTGGATGTTTGATATAGACTAGTTAACATGTCTTTGGGCCAGTAAATACTGATTTTTATTTTCAGCTCTGTTGTCTTCCTCCTTTGTTTTTGAAGTAACTTGTTTCATCACAAACAGTCATTCAATTAAAACGGTGTGAAAAGCACTTGATTCAGTCAAAACTCAAGATGACATGTTCTGACAGACATGGCTGGTGTCTGTTTTGGACTTGTAGAGAAAGGAAGCTGTGCTTCTGTCTTGTTATTTTAATCTCTGAATGCTTACATCTTTGTACCCTGCGATGCTCCGTCACAACTCCGCAACACCCTGTAGCGTTACAGTAGGTGGTCTCCTTTTGGTCTCCCTGTCTCTGCTAGAGAAGTGGAGCGCTCCATCCTGCTGAGCTGAGGACGACTGCAGCTGCTGCATCTCTTGCTCTTCTGTGTAATCCCCCTGCTTTTGCACAGCAGAGTAATTTCTCCTGTGATTTCCACCCTGAATGACAGGAGATGATCTGTTTTGTTTGAAAGTAAGGTTCTGGTTCAGACTGGTGTTCTTTAAGTTGTGTTTAAGAGGAGGTCAAATGAAATAATATAATGCTGCCTTCTGTCCTTAAAAAAATCTATAGATGTAGCCAGTGGAGGGAAATGTCTTATTTCTGTAATTTTAGTCATTGCCCTCAATCAAAATCTCAGAACAAAACACAGGAAAAGACAAGCTCATAAGCAGCCTAACAACCTCTTTGACTTTAGTCTCTTGTGTCCCCATAAATAGTTTACAAACTAATTGTCTTTAAAAGAGAAAAACCTGTTACTAAGGGCAAGATGTTTAATATATTTCTGGTAAATATGCAATTTAATCTAATAGTGCTGTTCTTAGCTGTTAATATTCATGGATGGCCTGTTTGGCATGAGCATCTGAAAGCAGAGCTGTCCTATTAACCTGCCAGGGTATCTGTTAGCCTCATTTTGAGAGCAATTTGGAAGAGCCTGAAGAAGATCATTGTAAACACTATAGCATGATGCCAGGGAAGTATTACCATGAGCATACTTGCTGCTTTTATTGCATGATCAATTGTTAAAAGGGTTGTTTTGTTTATGTTTTTGCATTAGAAATCATACTAAGTTAAATAACAACATTTTGCCTCCCTGTGACATGCTGTTGGTAATTTCTGTGAAGCTGGAGAAAAGCTCCAACTGCAGAATTTGAGCTTTATCTCATTCTGTGGGTTACAAGCCACCTGAAGGATTTTTTTCACACTGAAATAAAATCCTTCCCTGATGTTCAGTGGAGTCTCCTATTTTTAAAATATCTGGGCACTAGTGGTGTTAGTGCAAACACTTGTGGCTGTGGAAATGTTTCAGTGGAGATCGTCCCTGAAGTCCCTGCCATTGCCCTGCAAACACGAGTATAGCTAAGGTTGCGGTGAAATGAAAAGCAGCTGTGCCACCTGGAAGTGGTGAGTGGCCTCTCCACAGCAAGGTTTGGGGAGAGCCTAGGGACTGCCTGGCTGTGTTACCTGTATCACTCCATGCTGTGCCATTTTTAAAGGCTATTCCACTTCTTGTCTCTCATAGAACAGTCATATCCTCACTGCTTTTATCTGTCATTAGATGGGAATAATCATACTGAATCAAACTTCTTGTCACTAAGTGCAGTATTTTGTCTCCACAAGGATGCTTCCAGGACATAAACATTTTTGGGGAAGGTGTAAGAAACTATGCAGCGTGCAGAGGCTGTGTCCTTCAGGTGTTACATTTTTGGGTGTTACCAACCCTGTGCCTGGTGCTGTGGCTGGTGGCTGCAGAGCTGAGGCCCCTGTGGGTGCAGCGGGGTGCCTGTGTGTGCCCCAGCCCTGTGCCTTTGCTCATTCCCCTGGGCTTGGCTTGGTGAGCTGAGGAGGATGAAAGTTCACGCTTTCTCCGCACACCACTCATTATTTTGTATGTTTTCAACATAGTTCTCTCAAATCTCCTATCTAAGGTAATCAATCTCGTCTCTGAAGTAATCAATCAGTAACTGTTTTGAGTCTTTCTAGTATGGCTTTCCATTTCCTTAATCACTCTTGCGATTCATACAATTGCCCTTGGATGGTACTTTACCCATCAGGTTCAATATCTATAGTATATGATTTTTTCCTCCCCTCTCATACCTTACTGAAGTTGACCTGTTTTAATACTTGTGAAAAAAAATCATATCCCTGTAAAACTATTATTCAAAGAGATTTTATGATGTTGTATATATAGATAGTTTTCGTAGCTTGAACTAAAGCAAATGTATAATTTAATTTTCTATTTAGAATTGCCACTACAGGGTGTTAAATTGTTGCTGCTATAATGAAACTGCACGAAACGTAGTAATGAATTTAACAGCCATATATGCACCACAGTAGAGCATAACAAGTCAATTTAGGGTTTGGTCTCAGGAAACACTGAGAGGTTTTTTTAAAAAGCATTCACAATTCACAGCTGCAAACTATCCTGTCTTTACATATGACTCCAAGAATTAGCTAAATGTTTATGCATGAGTTTAAGGACTTATTAGCAACTGCAAGAACTTGCTCTTTTATTTCTAAGCTGAAACTTCAGAGCAAAGTACTGTAAGTAAGCTTTTTTTGTTCTGAAATATTTCCAAACTGTGCAAGCAGCATGATTTAAAAAAATTGTTTCCTCAGGTGATAATCTTGGGCAATGTATACTAGAATGATCACAATGTACATTTGTCAATGGACCTTCCTTGTATTTAGTTTTTAATTTTCTCTAGTTCTCTCAGGCTTTGAAGAAAAATTAAAATACCCAAATATTTAACTCAGTTCATGGCTTCTCTGAAAATGACTAAATACTATTATGAGAAGGGAAATATACATGTATTGAAATTGTGAGAGGTTCTCTAAAGGGAAGTTCATCACAAGCTGAAAACAGTTAGGAAAACCTAGTTGTTCTCAGTAGAAGCAAAATTTTAGGCTTCCAGATGATTTATTTTTTTTTAAGTCATGTTATGTATTCACAATTCCTATGTTAGAGAAGCTTGACCTTTTTTTTTTTTTTTAATATCTGAGCTTTTATTCAGTGATCACATAGTAACTACATATTTCAGAAATGAACTGAAATATACTCGTAGGCACATCCAAATCATAGCCTTAGTGAAAAATATCAGTATCCATTCCACAGGCTAGGAACGAGATGCACATTAAATGGTACATTTCCAGAATGACATAGGAAATTTATAACTTGGGAATAAATCTCAGAATTCGTGTTTTCCAGTACAAAACAAACCTTTTCTCTTCAGCTGTCTGATAACCTCAACAAAAGGTAAGTCACCAATATCAGAATTGTTTATATAAGAAACCTTGTGCCTCAGAGAATGAAAAGATCCTCAGCATTGCGATTTATGCAGTGCATACACGTACAGCTACATTTTTTGCACTATGCTTTTCACCCCTGTTGTGAAGGAAAGGAATAGCTCCGACATGTTCAAGAGAGAATTTCCAGGTGCAAATCCCATTTGTCTGTCACTCCTGTTTCTGCCATTCACAACAATGACAGTTATTATGCTATCAATTATTTTAAGAGGAGAAGGTGTTATATATCCTTTTCCTAGTAATGACTTCATAACAAAAGCTAAAATCTCATTCTGTAGAATGAGGGAACTGAACAATAGAAAAAAAAAAGTTTTTATAGCTTTCACAAATCGTACTGTTCTTGTAGGGACAGATAATGCTAAGTGATTTATGCTGACAGTGACAGGCTGTTCTAGCCAACAAAGCGGAGACTTACCTGTATACCATCAAAGTCAACATTGTAAAATGTCCCTATGTGTTAAACACCTAAGTATGTAGTTGGTCACAAAAAGCATACAGGTTTTAGGCACCACTGAAAAACGTGTTCTGTGTACGATAGTGGAGGTAAGGTCTAAATTCCCTTCTGAGATGTAAAACTGGTTAATTGCTCTGGCTTATACTGGAAGAATGTGGCTTCATCTTTCCCCTGAAAACCTAAGGTTGACTTTGAGGGACTGCAGCAACTTAAAGCAGTAGTAGCCTCCAACAGGGTCTTGGAAAAAGTTACCAAAAGACTGGGGTAGCCCCGGTGTGCCTGGGGTACCTTCTCAGCTGTGCCATGATCCTTGCAGCGACTGATGCCCTCAGAAGGCCCACCAGGGAGAAGAGGCTGAGAAATCCTGCAGATTTTCATGGTTTCCTGTTTTTTTTTTTTCAGCACAAGTAGTCACACTTTGCTCATCTTCTGCCACCTTGGGCAGGTCCTGGGGCCGCCTGTGTGCTTCTGCAGCATTGTCAGGAATGTCCAAGAGTAAAACTTTGTCCTCTTCAGGTTTCCTCTTAAAATGAGAATAGGAGGTGGATGGTGAGTGTTAGAATGTGAATGAGGATTAATTTGAAAGATGCTGCTTCTCTAGTGTAAGCTTTACATTCACTCTTCTAAGCTGATTTCATTCCTTTTCTTAGCTCCATGGATAAAGCCATGTTAGTTAAAACTTAAAAATTTTTCCTGTAAGGGTCTCAATTAACAGACTGCTTTTCCACAGGAGATGAAATTCTTCACTGTCTGTCCATTACTCTGAATGAAAAGATTAATCTGCTTTTCATGTTTAGTAATGATAGGCAAAATAGTTGTTTGCTGTTTCTTTGATAACTTGGCTAAGGGTTCTTCCCCACTTGATCTTGAAATTCTTGTTTCTGGAAGACAGGGAGAAAGATACATTATAAAATTATGTAAATATTCATTGATAGTTGTACAGCAATACTGAATTTGTGATGGAGTTGTAATGTTTTTTTTTAAATTTTTAAATTTAAGATACTTTCCACCTATTTTCAAAATACACAAAAAGAGGTGCCTCCCATACCTTGCAGTGCTCAATTTAAAAAAAAACCAACAAACCTATAGGTTAAACAGTAACATCCCACTTCATTTGGAAAATGATGGAAAACCTAGAAAGGAGGCAAAAAGCATCCTATTAGACACAAAATCAAATTGCTATATGAAAAATGTGATGTTCACTTGGTTTAGCTATGGGTTTATTAAACTTTTCCATCTAATAAAAAAGACTTAAAAATCACATGTTTCTACTTTGCTAGCTGAGGGATTTATATTTGTAACCTGAAATTATCAGGAGGAAGTGGGAAAGGCTCATCATTCCCTCTGTCATTGTCATATGAATGGAAAGAGATGAAACTTCAAAAGTGGATAGATTATAACAAGAGAGAGGATACCTGAGCTCTGAGCAATGCTACGGGGCACACAGAATATGCTGGGGTCTTTTCCACAGGCTTATCGAGTTCATGTACTGGGGCTTGTTGCAGGGAGCGCAGAAAAGCACTGAAGATGGCTGCATTTTAATGGGTATTGAAGTACTGCTGAAAAAGTCATTCTAATTATAAAATTGTTTCATGGAATTTGCAAGGTTAATATAAATGATCACCCTCACACAAAGGCTGTTCGCATCAATATGTTCATGAGCAAAGGTGTTGTTTTTTTAGCTTATATTTTTACACAGCAATTGTATAAATCTTAATGATAAAGATGCCACGCAACTGTAATCTGCTCTCAGACACCACTCAACTCCTCTAAGTTGCTGTATATCTTTATAGCAGTCATGAAATAATGCAGTTGAGATGAAAATATGGCATGATAAATGTGCACCCGAGCAGTGAGAGAAGAAGCAGAATATACTTAAAAGCAGGAAGAATACTACATCAGAAAATACTTTGTTCATACACTTTGACAATTATTTTATTTGAACTATTTCTGAGAATGGTTGTAAGTGCTCAGTGTTTTTCACCTTTCCCTTTAATAACACACAAAATATGAGATTCAGACATACTTTTTCTACTGAATTAAATAGAACAGGCATAGGAAATAATGTAGCATATGATGCCCCAATTTCTCTGGTATACCTCTAAAATACGTACATTCATGCACAAAATGCATGCACGCTATTCTGAGGTTAAAATGTTCCACTCTGTAAATGATTAATATCTTTCAATTCATGTGTCAGGTTTGTCTGAGCAATGTGTGACAAGGAAACTGTGGCTTTGATAATAGTTTGGGGAGAAATAAGTTGATAATCACTTTCAAAGAACAGTAGGGATGCAGACTTAAATAACTACTGGAAAACTCCAGTATTCTCCCAAGTGTTTCAATACTGTATAACACAATTAACAAATGAAAGTACAGTTTTACTTAATATGCTGCTTAGGATCTGGAGGCCATATTTATTTTCGAAAGAATTTTAAGCCCTTCAGGGAATTTCTTTGGGACCTGCAGTTCATTTCTCTGAAGCACTGAAGAATTGTTTTTTCCAAAAAAAGCAGCTCAGTCAAGATGTTGGGAGGGGTCTACCACAGTCAGTTTAATTATTATACCAAAGAAATTTCAAGGAGCTGTGGCCTCCATGCAGTGCTGCAGCTGTGAAATGCAGCTCAGAATAAGACATTAAGCTGTAAAAAAAGGAGTGGAGTGCATCGATATCTCCTTGTCAGGAGCAGAGACAGCATTTACACTTGGACAGTACCAGTAAGCACTGCCCATGGCCTTGAGCAACAGCTCCTCCCCTTTCCTCTCCTGACAGAGATGGGGCTGCTTGCAGTGACTCTGCAGGCAGTATTTGGGTTGTCTCTTTGATGCTCTGCAAGTTCTTTTTTGCAGCCATGGAAACCTTCCAAATTCCTCAATTAGTAACTCTGACTTTTTCCGTCTCACTGGTCCTAGCAGCTCTTTGTAACCAAAGTCTCTCTTCTCCTACAAGTACTGTTACCTTCCACTATATACAGCAGTCTCTATTAGAAAGTTACTGTTGTTATGATAGACCTTATAGGGGGATGCTTCATCATTTATATCCTGCTCTTGCCTGGACTCTTTTTCTGCTTTTTTTTTTTT
>VZTL01030921.1:29460-40511 GCA_013400535.1 Scopus umbretta
TTTTTGTGCTGGTCATGACATTGCAACTTGGGCAGCGTCCACTGTAGACGCAGAAGCTATTTTCTGTATCACACCCTCTGAAAGGCTCCAGAATGTGAAAAATTATAGCTTTGGAGGCAGACAGAAACAAAGGAGACATTGAATGCAAAAAAGAACTTTCTCGCTCCATCTCACCAAAAGACCCATGCCTTGTGACAGTGGTATTGGGGCAGCAGATGGCAAAGTGCGAACAGCATGGGAAGTCATCAGGAATCCCTGGAAAGTGTATTTCGGGAAGCTGTGTGGCAAATCAAGGGACATAACTGACAGTACAGAGTGCAAGGCAATCATCTGCGTAGCCATAAAATAACCTTCACCTTTTCTGGCGGAGACTGACACTGCAGTAAACAAGCTCAAACTGGGAAAGGCACATGGTAAATGTTACAGATGAAGTCATAAAAGTCTGGCAGCCATGCAGTTCATGTCCTTCATAAAATCTGTGAAGAAGCAAATAGGAAGCCAGGGACTGGCCAAAGTACCAGTGCAAATCAATCTACTTTTCACCATCTCAGGGAAAAAAAGAGCAGACCCGAAAGACCTGCTGAGCAGATCTCTTCTCAAAGATAATGTGTTGCCACATGTTACTGGAACTTGCAAAGCAAGATGGGGTCTAAGAAGATTGAATGAATTGGGGACTGGTAGAGGGGGGAGAAAAATAATTTTTTTTAAATTTTTTTTTTTTTTTTAACTTGAGGTATCAGGAATTCTGGGATAATTCAGTCTCTGTGAATCTTCAGTGATCTGCAGGCCAGTTTGGGACTGTTATACATACACTGAAGCAGTCTGTACTGTTGTCTGGATCTGTTTAATTTTATTAAAACTTCCAGAGGAATCACTAGTAGACATTTCACACTGAATAAGAGGAAATATTTCCTTGGCTTTGGAGCTTTTAAGGAAAATCCTTAAACTGAGTTATAATTGATTTCTCTTATCATGAGACAAGTACCTTTTTCATTGGTTAATTCTTTGTTGAAGGTTCTTGGATGGAGACCCTGTGTATGGAGGGGAGGGAGATGGACGCTTCCTTGAAAATAAGTGGATGTGCTCAGGGAGGAGAAGCTCCCAGCCTGTGGCATGGGAAAGCAGCGTGGGGTGAGTTTTCACATGCAGCGAGTCTGCAGCATCACGGGGACCAGGAGTGGCTGGCAAGCAGGAGCCAGTGCAGAGCCCGGCCTCTGGGCTCTGAGAAGTTCCATCCAGCCTGGACTGGGACAAAGCCAAGCTAAAAGAAAGGGTCTGCCTAGTGAGGACACAGCTGGCGAGGGAGGGTTGTTTATAAGCCTATTCTATTTTGTTCTGTATTACCTGGCCACTTGGAGTTTTATTTCAAGTAATTTAATAAAAGCTGGCTTTTCTGATAGGGGGAAAGAACTTTCATTTCAGTGCTCACTACAAACAAAAAGGTTTAGGAGGTCATCCACAATGCTCTTGAAATGTCAGGCTCGTTTCACTGCATATACAAGAAGCTGCTATGCTGGTGCAAACCCAGGCACGCATGTTCATGTCCTGCGCCAATGTGTGTTCACTGTGTAGTGGCCTTTACTTTCTAGCTTTGTAATGGTACCTCAGGCTCCCCAGGTAGATAACTCAGACAGTCTTCCTATGTTTTTTTAACATACTTCACAATTACCACCTAGAAATACCTATCAGATGGTTTTTGATCTGAGTTAACATGTGTTTTGTGCTGGACATTGGACTTTGTTTCCCTCTGGTTCTTTTTCTTGCTTCTGGCTTTTTATTTCCACCCATCTTCCCTGTCCCCAGGCTTAGCGATAGAGCAATGAATTTAAGTGAAATGAATGGCCTCCATAGGTGCCAGGGTCAGTACAGTGTGATACAGGGCCTAGCAGAAAGGAAAGAAGAGAGGAGAGACACCTTCTTCCAGCAGTAACAAGTTATTAGGTGAAACCACATCGTGATCAACTGTGGTTTGGTTTTGATTTTTCTCTGAAACTCTAGGGGAAAAAGTAATTAAGCCTACCACTGGACAGGGATAAAAATGGAGTTGACCATTTTCTGTGACTTTCTAGGCTGTGACCTACTCTGTAGGATTAGCAACCCACCACACACTTCCATAATCCCTGGGTTGCTGATTGTACAAAACTTTAGCGCATGCTTCTTTTTGACAGGAATAGGGTAAATCTTATCTTTCAAAATAGCAGTTCTTGCACAGGGAAATGAAACTTCATCTCTCTGGATGAACTGAGCCTGGTCATTAAGTGATCCTGTGAGGGAAGAGCTGCTGAGCAATTTCTTGGGAGGAAAGACAAAACCTCACAATTAACTTTCAGAGAATCACAGTTTTTGGCTCTTGGCCACAAATATTTAATAGTAGGTCAAGCTTGATAGGGCTGCTTTTCTGCCCAGAGCTGAACTGGCAAGTCAAATCCACTACTCTCTGACAACTTAATTTTGACTTCAGGCTTGGGGACAAATCACAGAAGAACACCAGTAATCATGCAACAGCTGCCACAGGAAGAAAGAGAGGGAAAAAAAAAAAAAAGGAAAAAGAAAGACTAGTTTGTAAGTCATGGCATCCTATTTCAGGAAGCATAAAACTTGCAAATGTGGCCCTGGAGCAGAACTGCTCATATTTCTGAGTTTTCTTTCATAAAAGAAAATCCAACTAGTTGTCGAACTAGACAGTTATTCCACAGATGTTTGGGTTGGCTGCAGCTATAACACAGTTCTGGAAGTAAGGGAACATATCTCATATGCTGTGTACACAATTCAAATGACATGTTTAACTTGTCAAGAAAAAGGATTTTGAGCATAAGGCAAAATCAGTAAAATGATTCTTCTGGGAAATTTTTGGTAACAAGGCCAAGCTTCCATTTAAAAAAAAAAAAAAAAAGAGGGGAAAAAAGAAAAAGGCTTTTGCATCACTGGATTTGGAAGAGATGAGAGAGAAAGATGAAACTGAACTTACAGAGTTGCTTGTTCTCAGGATGAAGTGTACAGACATGATCGTGCTTTCAAAACAAGAAGGAAAAGCAAGGTTGTGCTGCCAGTGGGGAGACATAAGCTGCTTCTGTGAGTTAAAAGAGCATTTGCTGTGGTAACTGGCAGGGAACTGCAAAATGAAGAGAACAAGTAGAAATAGAGCTAGAAATACAAACTGTTAGAAATAGAAAGCTGAAAGATCGAGTTGTGTCAGAGCTTACCAAATGTCTTAAATTTGAATTGTAAAGGAAAAAAGAAAGCAAAGATGCAAACCTTTCCTTCCTTCTCCTCTCTATCAACTTTTCATTTTTTTAAGGGCATCCTGGTCCTCAGTTGGAACTTTTTGTTCTCCTGAATAATAATCTGTTCAGGGTGAATTACTGTGCCTGAGAAGAGCTTTTAAGCAAGCTGAAACATGGGTAACCTGGTTTCTTGGCAATACTTGAGCGTGGTACACCACTCCACTTGGACAGATTCTAGCAGAGCGCCACTACCTAAGGAAGAGAAGCAAAGGGAGAGATGGAGTTTGTGAATGAATAATTGCCATGACACTGGAAATGGTTGACAAAGTCGAAGATGGATGTGAAATTATTTTCCTCTCATCTTACACAGGAAAATCCATTTTTGCCTACATATAGCAGAGCAGCTTTGAAGCAGGTTTTCATATTCTATATAAATATGTATGAAAAAATGTTTATGACAAGATTAATCTCTTTTTGCATCTTAGTCTTGCAGGAGTCCTCAAAATGGGTTTCAAATGCCAATCAAAATATTTATACCTCTATTTGTACTTCTTACAACCTCCCTTCACCAAAGGAGAGAAGATAGAGTTTAGAACAAAATACTGTCTCCAACTGCATTGCTAAATATGAACCCTTCCTGCCTGTGTCTCTTAGAGCAGTGTGGATACTAGGGATATGAGTTAGCAAAGTTCTCCATGGGTTTTTAATTTCTTTTACTTTCTCTGGTCTTTACAGTAGGTAATACTGATCCAGATCTCTTATCCAAGCAATCCTTTTTCCCAAATTAGGGCAATGTTATAACTCCTCTCCCTGGCTGGGTTTACATTCTTGTTTTCCAAGTTTGTTTGAACTAATTCCCAGTGAGCCTTCGAATGTGCTAACTGTATAGAATACATTACTTTGCCATCTGTTTTGGGAAAGACACTTTTCCCATTACATTCCTATCGTGTAATTATTTAAACTTTACAGTGAACTGTCCAGACCGCAGGTATTTGTAGCCTTGTAAGCATACTTCCTTTTGTTTCAGCAAGAATACACAAGGAACAATTTTTCTTTTAACTTTTACAATGTTTTTTGTTAGCACTTATACAGATGTTCACATGATAGTTCTCAAGTTTAATATTAAACTTAGCATTCATATACAAACTTCACTAAAATGTTGAGGGTCCAAGTAAGAAATTTGATTTGGGATTCAGCTCTTGTCATAGAAGAAATTGATTTGGGGTTCAGCCTTTGCATAAAACTTGTGTTAGTACAATTCAGCACATTCCCACTAGCACCTTCGCAGGGAAGATCATTCCTATGATGTCTAAACTCATGCTAGAGTAGCCAAGATAATTTTAAGAAAAAAAATTTGTTTTCAGACAACTAAATATTAAATGAAAACATATTGCTCTGGGCAGTTTTACAAATTCTAGTTCACTGGTTCTCAGCAGCAGATTGATTCACTGTTAATGTGTCACCTATTGTTGTGACTATTTTCAACGATTATTTAAAGCACACCAAAAAGACATAAAAAAACCCCAAAACCTTTCCTCACTGAAATTACTTCACCTCGTAAAGTTAGAGAATCAAAAGATTCTCAAGGTTTGCATGGTTGTTGCATTTTTTTTTTTTTGGTATGTCACTGGAATGCAGAGGAAGCTCAGTATTGACTTCTATTTGCATAACAGTTGTAAATGAAGATTGGATACTTTCAAACATGCTATTTGGAACTAACTATATACTATACTAGTAGGTTAGCATACAATAAAGGCATGCTAAGGCAAGAGATATTAATACAAAGTAAATCAAATTTACTTAGGAGTGCATGCCAGTTAATGATTTCTTACGATTTGTTCACTGTTGGAATTAATGCAGCCAGGATGTGCTTTGTCTGTAATGCTCCAGTTAAGTCCTGTGTTGCTGCATGAATTGACTGATTACTAAAGGCCAACTACTAAGTTCCTACTTAATCAGCACAGGTTTACCAGAAGTAACAGAGTAATATTTATTTAGGTCAACAATGTCATAGCTCTGTTCCCCAACTGAGCTATGGTGGCTTGATGTGGGTCAAGAATGTGAATCCTGGATCTGACTCACTGGGCTTTCAGTTTTTCAGCAAAGAACTGAAAAACTCTCTTTGGTCTCTTTCCTGCCTTGATGTCATCTGGAGTTTTATCACACAGTTTAGCATTGTATCCATCTGTTGTACTCAACTACCTTTCAGAAATCATGGTTTAATCAATTTTGTTTTAAAGGAAGAACCTCACATTCTCTTAAAAGAACCTCACAAATTGGCTTTCAAATGTTTTGTTTGTATGAATGCTCTAGTAAGCTCTTGAAATAATTGTAAGCATTAAGGCCTTCATGTCTGATACTGAACACAGACTTTTTGGTTTTTTCATTCCTCACTGTAATGGTTTAGATTGTTACAGATCATGACTAATTTGCATGAAGAGGAAGATGCTGGCACATGCACGTGGCTACATCGTAGGACCTAAAAGTAAAGATATACAGGCTAAAATGTTTGTGTTTGCCAGTGCTTCTGTAACAAGGTGGCTGCTAGAAGCAAATGTTATGATTCCTCTGTGTTAAGGACAGAGGCCCTGGGACAGCTGTTTGATAGGGTGGCTGTTGGCATTTTTATGGTTACTTATGGTTGGGATCTCACCCCGGTTCTCCTAAACATGCCTTTCCTTTTACAGATGAGCTGTAGTCTGGGCTTTTGTAAAGCTGAATGTGTTGCACCAAATTTCAAATTGGGAGTAACAGTTCCAAACAATTAACTGCTTTGGTTAGCTTCTTTTAAAATGCTTCCTTTCTGTTCTGTGTTTTACCCTTGAATTTATTTTTAACTTTCACTGCTACAGAGCAAGAGAAAATGGCAGTTGGGAATCATGAGGGGGGTAAAAAGCTCTTAATTTTTTATTAGCCACTCTCATTAGATTTACATACAGGTAATTTATCAGTTTTGCTTGTGTGTATTCCTGGACAAAAAGGCTTGGAAGGGGATTCTAGACTTATAAAAAAATAAATGCAGGGAGAAAACTTACTGCTAAGTGTACAGCTAAAGATGAAGATACGAACAGGAACCAGCAGTGTTGTGGAAAGGTGACAGCTCGAGTGCTTGCAGTCAGGCAAGAAGGTGCTTTGGTGCGGTACTCCGTATTAATCTCTGCTGCAGCCTGTTTATTTCTGGACTGAACCAGACTTCAGGTTGTGCAATTGTCTACCTGCATGGGTGCAGAACCTTTTCTAACAAAATACATGGCCCTCCAGTCTACCAAAAAAAAAATTAAAAAAAAAAAATCAATGAACTTATTCAGATTTAAGCATGTACACAATTTCTATCAAAGACTGAGTTTGTGGACTCTGTCACTGAAACGCATTTGAAATCACATCCTGAGTGATCAGTGGCACTAATTATACTTCTATAAAATCAGTGTTTTCTGGAATGTCAGACCTTGCTTTTCCATAGTTTATGTGAGGGGTACAGGTTTGTGCTAAAGCAGAGAAGTGAAAAGAAAGGTGTATCTTCTTTTTAGTGTTGTTCCTCTTCCTTTCCAGTAACCATGCTTATGCAGGATCTTTTCTGTTTTCTGGAGGTATTGATGTGAGTTGTAAATTTGATACTGAATGCAATTCAAGTATGAAATATCTAAAACATGACTGTGGATAATAAGACATGCCAGAACCAGATCAGCTTTTACAGATACTTCTGAAAATATGAACAGTACTGCAAAAGTAACTTAATCAAAATCCTTCACTACCACTCTAGTGTAGAATAAACAGTTTGTTAGTTGAGAAATGATTTGTTTTCAACAGTATTTCCTGTGAGGTGCAAGGTATTTACAGCACACCTGGCATGGAACCAGTAATAGATTTATAGGCACAATCTAGCCTTGTTACTTTTATGTAATAGCGCTTAATAAACATGAAGTAGTACAAGTAATTTGCCTAGTAAAATAAACTATGAACACTTTAATCCATATATTCTGATTCTTAATTTAAAATAAAAAGGGTACTCTACAGTGTTGATTAGAGGTTTCAACAAATAAAAAACTATTTTAAAGAAGGATTTTTTTTTTTACTGTACATTTAGATGGAATCAAAGTGTGGAATTTCCTCAGAGAACACTGTCCCATTTGTTCTGGTTTTTTACCTTCCCTTGATCTAAAATAGCTTGATTTAGGTTCAACATGAGTACAAAATTAGTCAATATCTATTGACCAGAGGTATTGAGACTGAAACGTTGCAGCTCTTGTACAACTGTAGAAAAGCCTAAGTGGGAAGGGACCACTGGCAATTATCCAGTCCAGCTTTCTTTCAAAAACAGAGCCTTAGATGAGGTTGTTCAGGGTCCTGTCAAGCCAAGTCTAGAGTATTTCCAGCAAGGGAGATTTTGCTGCTGTATGCTCTGTTTCCGCCCCTGTAAGATCTCAAAATATTTTTTTGCTACTAATCTAAGTTAGTGTCTCAGTTAACTAGTACTGAGACGACCTAGAAACCTAGAAATTAAAAGCTAAGTATAAGGACAAGATTAGGATTTTCTGTCAAAAGATGTTCCTGGAAAATATTTTTTATTTTTACATTGTTCAGAAGGTCTGTATTTTTTCTAGAGAGCAAATTAAAATATTTTATTCTTTTAATGAGTTTCTGATTTTTCTATTTAGAAAGTCATAGCAACTGGTTGGCTCTAACTCTTATTGAAAACAGTAGATTTTGGCTCAAGGGCAGTGTGTTCAGTACCTAGATTATCCACTCTTGCAAAAGCTTCTGAAAGTTTCCTTTGGATCAGCAGTTACCATCACTGCTATAAAAGAAAATGGAAACGTTTGGTGTTCGGACATCACCACAAGCCTTAGTGCGTGAAGGGAGGCTTCCTGGGGTGACTTTAACGCAGGGAGCGTGATTCTCCACTGATGTGTCCAAAACGACACCCTGATGCCTGTCCTGGCACTTCCCACACATGGATGTTCTGCACAGGATTTTCCTCGTTTCCTAGGGTGTGTGAGGACATGATCTTCTGTTGACTTTGGTATCTGTGCTACATGTTGGTTGAAAGCCTTGCAGCCTGAAGTCCTTTAGTTGTGCACAGAGTGGCTATGCTATGGGCAGCTGCAATGGAAACTTCTTCCCTGGGCATGCCAGTGTGCCAGCCGCTCGTCTTCAAAGGACCATCTGTAAGAAAGGAGAGAAGCTGGGATTCAAACAGCAGCTGCAAAATGCGGGATACTCCCAGTGCCAGGATGTAGGAAATCATGGCAATGGTTACAGTGTATTTAAGAAAGGGGGGGGACAGAAAGAAAAAAAGAGAAGGAAAAAAAGGGGGTGCGTGGAATTTGAGTAATCCTGAGAGAAGTGGGAAGCTTAATAACAAAAGTCATCAGTTTAGGCTTTTTTCCAATCAAATTTTATAATTATAAACAGATTTACTTGCTCTGTTACTTGCTACAGTTAACAGAAAATACCGATGATTTTACACCTGCCTTTTAAAACAGGTGGTATTTTTTCTCTCTTTACTGATCTGGTTTATAGTTTTCTGCCTGAAAACTACAAGACTTCCAGTTTACTTTGTAATTTCCCCTTCGAGATAGATGGTCAAAGAAAGAATCCTTTCCTCTGTTCCATGAAAGAAATAATCTTAAGGGTTTTCATATTGAATTTGTTTAAAAATGTTTGAGAATTTTTTCCACTGAGTAGGTATCAGGGAAAATTAATGAGAAATTTTTAGACAAATCCATTTCCACAAATTGAAAACTCTTGAATTCACTTAATGTTTTTGCTAAGATGTAACGTTACCCCTAAAATTTGGAACATTAAAAACTTTGTGATAGCAGGGAGGTAGAAAGGCACATTTCCTTAAATTTCACTCTAACAAAACAACCAGTTCTCCTTTGTTGTTTAAATCCCCAACAAATTACTGAAATTAGTTGTACCAAAATAGTAGTAGTAGTTTGTTTTTTGATCAACACTTCCAAACACAGTTTTGCACAGAGTGTTTGAGCTACCAACCAGCTTTTCACAAATGGCCTTGATACTGAAATCTCCCCAAGTGAAAGTAGTACAAAATCCCTGCAGAAGGTGTATCACTTGTAAAGACCATCCCCACAGGTTTGGTTTTTTTTCTTTCCTTTAAAAATTGAAGGGAAACAAAGTACTTTTATTTGCAAGATATTTTTTTCTTCTATTGGATTGTCTCAGATGACAAAAAGGACCCCTCTTGTGTAAGGCTGCCTGTTTCTAGGGGGGGACTTTCAACATGACATCTGGCTAATGTTTTTCTCAGTTTGCCTAGCATTCAATAAGCAGGCAGGGTTATCAAGTACTCATTTTCTTTTCTTTTTCAGAGAGTGTCCCCTGGGCTTGTAAATGTAGATTTAATCTAGTACTGACATGCCATTAAAAGTGACAGGGAAGAAATAAAATAATTTGTATAATGAGGAACAGCAGAAGATTTTTGTAAGCCTATTTTACTTTCACCAAGAATTAGGTGTAAGAGATGTGGTTTAGATTATTTTCCCTCATTATTGGGTTCCCCATCATATCAAAATAATTTTCACTGATATTATGCAAGTTGTACCAAAAAATCCAATCCTCTGCATACATTTCCAGTTTATTGATCAAATAACTCAATCCGATTTCTTGTTGAAAATGTAGAAGACAATGGATTGAGGAGGTATATAAACAGTATGAATAAGACTAATCTACTGTCCTTTTTAATACATAAAACATTCAGAATTTGAATCGGTGTATCTTGCAGTGTGTATTACTAGGGCACCCCCTAGCTCTCATTCGTCCTGATCAGAAAGGAAACAAATCTTGTTGTCATCAATTTCAGAGCAGTAAAATGCTATTTTCTAAGTTGTGATAACATTGTATGATTAGAAGTTGGCATTAAAAATAAAAATAGCTTGTAGAATTTTTACTGCACAATTTGTGTTTTAATAGGATTTTTAATACGAAAAGAAATTACCCAAATATTGTAGTAAGTGTAATAGAGTAGTGCCTCTTTTTAATTTTTATTTTTGATTTTCAAAGCTGATTAAGATAGAAGCCCCTCAGGGAAGAGTCTGCATCAGGAGAGTGAATTCTGCAATTTCTCACAGCAGAGAATTTGGAGTAGCCAAACTAGATTCTTTCTGAATGACATGAAGCTGGGCGGTCTGCTCTGGGAGCCCACCGGGTGCACTTCAACTGCTCAGGTTGAGGTGTAATTCTTCCTTCCCTCCCATGTGCCCCAAAAAAGTATGCAGTATGGATGTTGGGTTATCAACAGCAACTATTTCATGCGACTTTTGTGTTCCTGGCACATGCCCCTACTTGCTAATGTAGATATAACCAATCTGGTTTAACTTTAGATCAAAGGTTGTGGCCTGAGCAGGATCAGATCAAGCCAGAGCCCTTTGCTGCGGCGTTTATAAAGCAGCAGTATCCCACTGGTCTTACTGGTTATTATCACATTCCCCAAAGGCTGTAGGAATAAAAATGTACTATACTCTTCAGTGCAGGAGGAGCATGTCACAGGAAGAGCGGGAGTGCACTTCTCTCACAGGGGAGAAGGACAAATATACAACGTTTAGGGAGCCCCTCCCGTTGAGTCATGAGGTTCGGAAAGGATCCCCTTGCTTTCTAAACTCCTTCTCAGAGGGGAGTCTGGGTGCGGCTAGATCCAGTCCTAGTCTCAGATTTGGTCAACAGTTCATGTCTAAAGGATATATTTTACTTCTGCTGCGTTAAAAGGTTAAAGTGACCGGGCAGGTGCCCAACTCGTCGTTGTGAGTCCAGTCGCATTCAGTATACTGAACTACCACAATCGCAAAGGCACTCACAATACAATACACC
>VZTL01030922.1:0-28577 GCA_013400535.1 Scopus umbretta
AGAGGTGTTCCAGCCTCTGATCAACTTTGTGGTCCTCCACTGGACCAGATCTAACAGGTCCACATGTTCTTGTGCTGGGAGCCCCAGAGCTAGATGCAGTGTTCCAGGTGAGACACCACCATGTATATATATGTTGCCTAGGGTGCCTCTTTTTTAACTTATTTTAAAATAGCTAGTTTGCATCTTTTCTGCAGACCAGATCTTCCCTGCTTAGATAGCTCTCTGTTACTCTTTTCAGAGAGACATGTTGCAAAACCATTTTCATCAACAGTGACTGCCAAGCCATCTCCATCCCAAGTCAGACTTGGGATGCAATCAAACAAGGGGTGGCTGAAAAGTGCCAGAGACAGTGCACTTTTGCTGCTCTAATTCCTCCTGATGAGCTAATCCAGCAGGAGATAAGCCCCATGTCTGTGGCAGAGGGCGTAGTGAGCCAACTTTGTCCATCCCCTTGCTCCATCCAACCTCTCCCAGCAACTGTTCTAGCTGGTGACTAAACTGCCAGATATATTTTGGCTTTTTTAACACTGTCAAAAAGTTACAACTTTCACAAAACTGAACATATGTCACACCTGGAAAGCTCAAGCCTCCAGCTCCTCCCAAAAGCATGATCCTGTTGCCTTGAGCAAGGGTCTGTTGCAGGTAGATTGGTGAGGGCTGCAGGGCTGGGAACTATCTCTGCAAAGATATAAGCAGCTTCCATTTTCTTCCCTCTGTGGTCCCCTGCTATTAAGAGCTTTTTTTTTAACATGCTCCTCCCACAGAGGACCCCAGCTAGACAAACCACCTTCCAGTTTTTTTAAAAAAAAATACAAAAAGAAGGATTAAACCATCTAATCCCAATGCAAAACTTAATCTTTATTTTTAGTCCAATTTCCAAAGTGATCTTGAATGTGTTATTTTTACCCCAGCAATGTAAATCTTGTTTAGTGTTGTATTGATTGGGCAGTATTTGATGAAAGGCACTTGTGGGCTGTGGGTTTCTCTTACATCTTTGTCATTGGTTCATCTTTCACTAAAAAGTTTGGAGCATTCTCCTCATCTTTTATTCCCAAGAAGCCGTAAAAAGCTTCATATGAACCACTTCTCTTCCTCCACAGAAAAAGAGTTATCACACTGATGTAGACAAACCATTTGCAATACAGTTTTTGACAGTGTAAACTAAGGCAAAAATGCATTTACCCATAGAGGCAGGAGTAACTCTAGATACTTATTTAAGTAATCACAAACTGTGGCTCAGGAGTTGATTTCCTGTTTAAGTTCACTTTTGAATATTCTTGATTGGACCTTCACTCAGTGCTGTATATATTCATTTTCTATATGTTTACAGTCAGCCATCCCACAAAATGCAGGTTGCCCTTAAGAAAAATCAATATACCCAAAACAAAAAAAGGTAAGTCTTTCTCAAAGGAAATTATTTTTCACCAGGGGCAATGTGTCATAGAGCCTGACTTCTAGATGTATATTAGGTAATAACTATCCCAATTTTTAGACGCCTGTTTCTTCATTGCTGAGTACATATTCTAGAGCCTGATCCAGAGTGTGACAAAATAAAAGACCCTGCCTCAGTAGGGTCATTTCTGAGCCTACCTGTGAGGCCTGGAGTTTGGAAAACACAGATAGCACAGCAGCTTGGGACTGTACTTTTCAGCAATGTCTACAGGGCAGAAGACAGTACCAGGTTGAGCAAGCAGTGGGGGAATATGGATTCTTGGCTTTCCTGGGATGGATTTGCTACCCCACCCACACAGAGGTGCAAGGCTTGGGCCAGGCTCTTGCTGCCATAGGAAGGGGACAGAGAAAGGTCAGAGCTGGAAATGGGAGGAGAGTTCTCGGGAGTCCAATGTGCTTCTCACAATGGAGGTGGACAACACTTCTTCCCCCTGGTGGTAATTGTCATCCACCCTTTCTTCAGAAGCTACCATGAGCCTGGCTGTCCAAAGCACTGGTGTGTGTGAAAGTACATGGACCTTCCCACACCAATACATACCGCAGTAACCCTTGTCAAGAAAATCCATAAACAACACCCAGCTAATACAGTGATATGCTGAGGAAAGTGCCTTTATTCCATCAAACTGAAGAGATAATTGTGCAAGAAGTAAGGAGGTTTCAGAGGCAGAGGGTGGAAAACTGTCCCCCTGTGAACACTGCTGGCATTAGCATGTGCCACTGATTAGTTCATGGCAGCCATTTGTTTTCACCTATAGATGAAAGATCAATGGTCTCTAGAGCTCCCAGAAGACTGGTTATTCCAAATGGCCAAATGAATGATTTTTTTTTTTTCTTGAAGGGTAAAAGAAATTAAGATATATGGAGTTGTGAAGATGAAAATATTCATCGTGTTGAATAATTAGAGCCTGAAACCATGTCAAGAATAAAGCAGGAAAAAATTATACTCAGAATAGTAAACAAAGGCCATGATTCTAATTTCAGATGTGTGGTCACCTACTACCAGGCAAAGTGGGGGCGGGGGCGGGAGTGGGGGAATCAGCTTTTACACATTTGGCCAGTGAGTGGTACAAGCTTCAGAGTGAAGTGATTTGAGCTGTAGCTCAACCAAGACAGTGAGACTAGAAAACACTTAAGGCAGTGGGTTAAGGCATTGTCCTTTGAAAACAAATGAGTTCAGTTCAAATCTTATAGAGAACAAGTGAAAATTAATTAACTTATGCTTTGTTGGACAAGCTCACCATTTACTTTAATGTACAGAGCTGTAATTACCAGCCTCTGCTCTGGAGAATATCAGTGGAGGATCTGACAGGCTTGTGTGAGAATTTTTCCATTTATTTAACTGTTGCTATCTGAGCATGTTGCAATCTGTCTGTAACAGACTTCTCTGCCCTCCCAGTATTCCTGTGCAGCAGGGAAATGTTCTTGCCTCTTTTCCAGCTGGGACCTGAGGGTTGAGGTCTAGTTCACTGATGGAGCAGGGCACTGCAGGGTTGAATGTCACCATAAGATGGTCTGTGGGGATGAAGCTCAGAGTTGTGGCAGCCAGAGCACTCATTCAAGAAGAAAGCCTAAGTCCAACCCCTCCTTGATGGTACGAGTGTTCAGACCCATATCCCACTGCTCTCAGCAGTGCGAGAGCGGAGTCCTATGCCCAGGTCCCTGCTCCCAGAGTTCCCAAACCCAAAAGCAGGTGTTCCCAGCAGCCCATGACAGAGGTCTTTGCTCTTTGGCTTGCCACCAGCTGGTCAGGAGAGGTTGGAAAAGAGCTCTTTTTCCTCCTGAACCCTCACATCACAGAGCAATGTGCATAATTAATTACAAAATTAAAAGGCAATTATAGTGGCTGTGCATAAATAAACAGTCTTTCCTTAATTCTGGCTTTCCCTAGCCTCTGTGTGCCTGATTTTGTAATCTTAGTGACCATTTCGAATAGTTTTTATGGGTTTAACATAAATACACATTGCTATCTTCATGCCATTTATGTCTTACACATCCACAAAAGACCATTGTTATTATCTAGTCTGATTCCAACCATCTGCTATAATACAGGACAGAGAAAGCCATCCAAAGGTTTCTATATGCATGCCCTAACTTTTAACTAGGACTCTTCTTTCAGAAAGCCACATCACTGACACTTTAAAATTTTTGCACTTCTCCCAGGAATTAACACTGCATTTGAAGCCTGGGTTTCCCACACTGTGCTATGGGCAGCCTTTTAGGTCCACAAGGTGCTTTTCCTGCATGGGAGATGTGGCAGAAACTGGTTTTAAATGTGGTGTTGCAGGATACAGGCAGTTCATTCACTAGCGTGAAAATGTGTTCATCTTGCCACTTTGCAGAGGAAAACAATATGATCAGCTTGTTAAAAAGGGAGCTGCAGAATGAACAATATGGAGAAAGCTTCTTGAGAAGATACTCCTAATAAGACTGAGAAAGCAAATACTTGGATGTGCAGTTATAGCTCTGGCATCTTGTGCTTCTGTATTTAAAATATGATCTCTCTTTGCAGCTTTACCTATGCTGTTTGTCACTAGCTAAAATCACATGCAGTCAGCTCCATCTTAAAAACATGGTGTATGAACTATACAGCCAAGTCCTTAAAAGTGGGGCTGTGTCTGAACATGTTGTCCACTCTGTCCTGTCCCTTCATGCACTGCTGTAAACTGATATGGAAAAGTAACTTAGAGATTTAGGAGCCTAAGTACCATTTCACATGGTGACATCTGAGAGCAGAGAGAGAAAACAGAGACAGTGAGTTGCCTGAGGGGTTTTACTTGTTGTTTGCTTTTCATCTTTGGAAACCGCACAGTGGCAAACACATTGCCATGTTCCTTCCTCTCTATTTACAGCAAATAGACTCCTCTATCCTCTTTTTCTACCCCTATCTTTTCTCCAGAGGCTAATTCCAGGAAGGGCTGATCATTATTAGCTTTGCACACAGCAAAGCAAGTGCTCAGATTGTTAGCCCAGTTTCAGAAAAGCTAGTCAAGAATGGGGGATTTAATTTTTAATTGTACAAAGTCTATTTATAATTAAAACCAACGCAGCCTATGTGTCTTTTTTAAAGTGCTGATTCCAGAGTATTAGCACATACTGTGTTCAAAAAGTGCTAGAAGTAGAAGGTACATTAAGACAACCCAACACAAGTATCTAGGAACACACAGGATGTTAGAGGACATTTCTAGAAGAGACACAGGGATTTAGTAGCATAAATTTTATTGCAACTGAGGTATATGTTCCTAAACCCCTTTAGTCAGTTTGTAAATCTCCTGTTTATATCTTTATGGTCAAAATAAAGTTTGGGTTTTGCACCTTTTTTAATCTTTCTGCTCAGAACAGTACCACAAATAAATATTTAGTGTGCCAGTATGTTGTTAAATTATTCACGCTTTAAACTCATAAATGGGAAAGACAATCTTCCTGACTCTACAAGCTCTCCTGAAGAAATGCGTAATTCATTGGTGATTTTATTTTCGTATGCATCTTACTTGACTGTCAGTGCAAAGCAGAGTTGGAACATAGGGGGAAAACTGACAAAACATTTTAGAGGTATTTAATTTCACTTTACTTCTTTTCATTATTCACAAAAAAAAAGCTGTCAGCTAGACTTACATGAAAATACTTTGGATGATTTTAACACTCACAAAATTGAGAGACATGATTAAACTGCAGCAAAGCACCACCATTTTTTTCTCACTAGGGACATGGTGCTATCTGAGCCCTGTGGTGAGGTGCCCTTCTCCTGGGCTGGATGCTGTCCTCACACCAAATGGACAAGTTGCACCTGCCCAATGGATCTTGCACATCACATAAGGTGGGAGACAGGGCAGGGGATCAAGAGACAGTCCCTTGTGGGGGATGTCAAATTAAATGCATGTGGCAAATATAGTGACCTTTCCGTAGTGGGCTCCAGAGGTCTGATGGGAGCTGCAGGCTGTGTGCCATGGAAATTAAATGGGATCAATGAGGATGAAAGTGCTGGTACATCCCATGCCAGAAGGGCACTGTGATGTTATCTCTAAATTATTCCATTACCAATTAAATTCTGTTTACAAGTAAAGGGTTCTTGTTTATTCGCTTTTAGCAAACAACTCCTATAATCCAACCTGAATAAGAAAGGCAAATTGGGACTATCCTCTCAGAAGCATCAGCAACATATTCATCTGTTAATTCTGTCAACAGGATGAGAAATGCCAAGAGTCAAACTGAGTTATTTTTGGCAAAAGAAATAAATATGAGGTAGCGAAAGGTGTCTAGCTATTAAAAGGAAGAAAAAAGAAAAGAGGCAAGGCCAGTATGGCTTGGGAGGGGACTAAAGACCTAGACAAAACACGAAATGAGCATTGTGTTTCTTGTTTTAATAAGGAGGAAGATACAGGATTGCTTGTAAAACCCAGGCAATCAGGAGAATGGAGCACATGTAGAAGAATACAGTCATATCCCAGGTAAAAGCCAAGTCCAGAGATCTCAGTACACTCAGGGGACTGAAAAATCTCCTGAAAAAATTCTAGATAGAATGCTGGGGAAAAAAAAAACAAAAACAAAAAAACAACAAACCAAAAAAACAAAACAACACATAAGATTCAAACCCGAAAGCAGGAACTATAAAAAACTTGCTGGATTGGGAATAGACCCACATGACTGGAAAATAGCATGGCTGGGCAGGAGGGAATTCAGCATGAAAATAGTCACTGTGAGCCAGGGACTTTTCAGATTAAATATTCCTAGTAATGGTACAGCAGGACAGGTATTTTTCCACAGGAATCAGCAAATCCCTGTCTTTAATACTTCACTGCACAACTCCAGTCCCCTGTGATCTAGATCAACAAGCAGTTTGTGCTTGAGATTTGCTGTGCAATTCTGTGAGACAACAAGTCTGATCTCCCCTCAACATAAAGCCGTTTATCTTATGTTTAACTTGCTTGGTTTAATGAATGGAAGAGAAGTGATTATTCTGTATAACATGAGATAGGTATGGGTATAAACCATAGAGGGAGGACTATTAAAAGAAGTGCTGGAACAGGGACTTAGCTGTCTGTTAGTTTGGGCTGAGAATCGTATGGCAATTTCTATTAGAAGAGTGAGGATTTTAAATTCCCCACTAGTAAAAGTGATGGAGGAAAGGAAATCTAGATCATTTCAAGATAGATCATGGCCAGATTATGAACTGGATTTATAAAGTTGTCACTAGTGGTGAAAGGCGTCCGGACTTGATGACCCAGGGCAGAACCAGCCACTCCTTTGTCCCTTATTCATGTCCAAATGTGCCAACTTGGTCACCCTTCAGGAATAACATAGTCATCCAGATACCCTTGAAAGGTATATGGTCCCTGGGAAGGTTCCTAGCAAATCCCTCCTTTAGCTCTAAGTTGCACTGCCTCTCTGAGTTTGCAGGCACATGAAGAGTGCTGGGAGTAGACTGGATGGGTATGCTCAAGTCTATATTGCATATGTCTGCACCCAGTTGTATTGTTGAGAGGTGTGGGCAGAAAAACTCCTGTATTGTCATGTGATGAGGGTGGTGAAACATTGGAAAAGGTTGCCCAGAGAGGCTGCAGATGCCCCATGACTGGAAAAGTTCAAAGTCAGGTTGGACGGGACTTTAAGCAACCTGATCTACGGAAAGATGTCCCTGCCCAAGGCAGGGAAGTTGGACTAGATGACCTTTAAAGGTCCCTTTCAACCCAAACAACCCAAACCATTCTACGATTCTATGACTGTCATAGCTCTGGCAACAAGAGGTTCTAGTGTACCATTATACCATCAAAATTGCATGATTCTTGGGGATGGTTAGAATAGAACCATAATAGATAGTAAGATGGTTTTGTTTTGCAGGTATTAGACATGGCTTTGCACGATGACAGAATCCAGAGCAGGATCCCTTAGAAAATATGAAAGCCTGATGCTTCTGCCTTGTTTATGCTCTCCTAGTGCATAGATGATGTAAGAAAATTTCTTTTTATATTGTGGCTTTTTAGGACAAATGTCTTTTCCTGTGACATCTTTATCTATGTCCCACAAACTGAAATCTTTTTTTTGTGCAGGGTAACTAGTTGTTCCAGAGCTCAGTGTGGAAGTAAAACACACAGTTGCACTGTTTTTGCTTGACTTAAGAATTTTCTAGAAATCCTTTGTGTCATCCTTGTAAAATAACACCCCATACCTACCAGACAAGATCATGAGCTTCAAGGGCACAATTCTCAAAAGGTTCTAAAATGTTGCCCACCAAGAGGCCCCACAGGCCCCAGGCCACTGATGACCAAGGTAGTACCAGAACTAGAAATGGCGTAGATGTGTTAGCATCTGAGTTAATATGTCCCGTGGAAATGTAAGGTAAGTCAGTTGCACCATAGCCTGAACTGCTTTATGGCTGCCAAACCACAGCTGACATCTTCTCACAGTGGTGCCACTGCTCACCCTTGTCTTCTCTGTACTATATCCTATCCCACTGTTTGACATGTCATAATTTGAGGCACAAAACTGGCAGTAAAATCACTCTTCCAGTTTTGAAAATGTACCTGGAATGAAGTACCTGTGTTTCAGGTTGCAAATTCTTAGGATTGAACACCACACAGCAATTCACTTACTCCCCCCACTCCCCAGTGGGAGGGGAGAGAGAATTGGGAAAAAAAAGTAAAATTTGTAAGTGAGATAAAGACAGTTTAATAGGACAGNAATTAACTCTATTCCAGCTGAAACCAGGACAGGGACCAAGACTGTCATTCAGTGTTTGCTTGTGTTCAGTTTGTTCAGCACATGCCCATGAGGCTTAGTCCCAGTGGTCCCCCAGTTGTGGTTTGTGGGACTCCAGAAGTCTGAGGCACAGCTGGTCGGCCCATCCCTGCTGCCTTTGCAAATCTTTCACAAGGGGCACTCATGGTGAGGTGCCAGTGGGGCTGTGAGACATTTCTGTGGTCCAGAAATTGTGAGAAACTCCAAAACCTGTCAAATAAATGAGAAGAGATCTTACTTTGAGCTTATTTTGGACTGAGGGATGCCATTCAGATTAATCTTACATTACTAGCTTCAGAAATAAGCCACTTGTTCCCAAGATCAAGACCCAGAAACTGTGTTCATAGTTAGAGATAGCTAGAGACAGTGCTTTGCAATATCTCTAACAGGCCAGGGGGTACCTGAGGTCCCATTTCTGACAGTGTCCTTTGCATGATCATTTCAGTGGTGTCTTAAAAGAATTCACTGGTAGTGAAAAAAAAAAAAAAAAAAAGTTATATAAAGGATCCCAGCTAGAGTGTAAGACCCCTGAAAACTCATAATCCTGACTGAAGACTTCTAAAGACTCTGGCACTGAAAACTGTAACCTTCAAAAGCTGAATGGAGGGATTACCTCACTGGGAAGGTGATTGCTACCACAGATGTTGCCCTGGGGCTCTCCAGGTAGTTTATTTTCAATATGAACCGTCTTTCTCAAATGTGTAGAAAATGGTTGTAATATAGGATTAAAGAGGGTGAGCTGGGTGTACCTTTGATGGCGATGGATTAGAAATATACATTCCAGCCAGCAGTCAGTGTTTTTCTTATCAGTTCTCTCTGGATTAAAGATTTAAATGCAGGTCTGAGGCAGCAAAGAGCATATGTAAAAACAAAATGGGGTTAATAGATCGTACCCTTAAGTTTTATCCACAAATCAAGAATTAGCCAGACCACCAGACCTGGAAGAAGAAGTAGAAAAAAAGGGTTGTTAGTATATGTGGCTTTTGCTTGAAAGTCTGTATTGGTAATAGTGAAAAATACAGGGAAAAGAAGAGTTTTAAATCATAAACTTTATAATACTTCATATTCTGAAACAAGGATTGGCCCAGTGGGACAGGGGTGCTGAAGGAAACCTAGCTTGTATTTTTCTCTGGTGTGAGGAAACAATGACCATTGGGGTATGATACCTGGTGACTTATGGAGAAAAAAGTTATGTCAAATTTAAAAATGAAAACCCTAAAGGTGCAAGCTCTTACTATGCAAGGACTATCACTGACAGCTCTGAATGTTTCAAATAAAGATATATATAACCACTCACAGAAACAGAGATGGTAAGTGTTGACCATCTTCCAAACTCTACCTGCTTTTTATCATCCCTCCTCCTTTCTACACCCTCTTTCTTGGGGAATTTGAAGGAGCCCTCTCCATGAAGCCAGCAGTTAGAGCCAGCACAAAATCAGACTGGCAGTGGGGCATTTGCAGCTTTCAAAGAGAACAAAAATGTTCTACCTGACTCTACGTGTGCAAAACAGAGCAGATAAAAATAACGTGGAAGTTAAATATGGAAATATCAGGAGATTTTTCTGACTTAAAAGGGAATATTTAAAAATATTTTTGGCACAGTAAATGGATGCAGAATTTTAGAAAGATGACTTGGGGGAAATTGGAAAGAATATGAAGTTTGGTGGTTACCCCGCTTTCTAAAATCTGCAAACCAGCTTCCAGTAATCAATAAAGCCCTGCAAACATGACATGACCTGTGCATGGGCATGGCTCCAGCAGAGCTGCCTGCTCCAACCCTGCCTGTTTGGCTCAAGCACTGCAAAGAGTACCCTGCACGCAGCCCAGCCTTGGTTGTGGCTGGCACAGCAAGTGCTGTATGTGGCTTTACTAACAGTAAAATGTATTCTCTGTCACCATTGGAAGGCTACTCTGTCTGCTTCTAGAGATAAGTCAGGGTTTGGCTGCTAACAGACCTCCAAGGCAACTTACTACAGTCACAGTATGCCTGGGGACCTCAGTTTCCAGCAGAGATATGGCTCTGCCTCATGTTTTTAATGGTCTAAGATATACAAGGATGACTTGGGGCAGACAGCCCCCCAGGCACACTGCCAAGAAGCTCATATCTGCCATGCTGACCCTCACGTGGTCCATTTGAGCCTGTATTTAGGAAAACTCTACTAAAATGATGTTTTGCTACTGTCCTGAGAACCTCCTATGTTTATAAAACCTGAACAATCCCAAGCTCTTTGGCTCTTCAGATATGCAGCTGTACAGAAACACAATCCATGAAATACTGTTCCACCCAGTGAAAAATTCCCAGTGGGAACTGGGTGTAATAATAAAACCAGTAACAATGTCAGTCTTGCTGGCATTGGCCTCTCCTTTGAGAATTGCCACACATTCTGCACACATCTGTTAACTGTACATAATGCTTTTAAGACTTAAAAACCATTGAACACTGTTTGCTGTTTTAGATGGATTAGCTGGGTCAAGAAAATGCTCAATGAGTTTCCTGTATCACACAGTGGTATGGGAATGGTTTCCTGAATAAAACCTGATAATTCCGACACCGAGATTTTTGCCACAGCCAATGGATCATTTCTGTGGTTTGCTAGAAGGTTATCTATAGATCTGTAGATTGGACAACTGAGTACGTACATGGCCAGTACATACAAACAGGAGGAAAACAGCACCAGATCTAAGGAGTTGAAATATTTTGCAGTCATCCTATTGCTTTCTGCTCTTTCACGTTGTACTTAAGGCTTTCTTTAAGGACCCTGTTGGAGATAGTACTGTCTTTGACCTTTGCCAACAAGATCACAGAGCAGTGTTCAGCACAGTCAGCTACAATTGTAAAATAGTGTTTGTGTGTTAACTTGCTTTTTTATTGAGCGTTTATAGCAAAGGCAGCCATTAGCCTAGAGTTAATACTTCCTGATCTGTCAGTAAGCAGTCTGGTCACATCCCTATTATTTCCTAGTATTTAATAGTATTTCCCTATTAAACCCAAAAGCAATATGAAAAGTTCGGTGTACAGGGTGAAAAGTGGTTTTCCTGTCTGCAGGAAGTCAAAGCATCTGTGTTCCTAAAAAAGATGACAATTCAAAAAGCTGTAAAGTCATCAGGAAAAACATGCATACGTTCTTCAGATAAATACAACTGTTAGAGCATTTCAGGGGAGGAGCAGAATTGCCCAGAGCTCCCTGGCTTTGCAATCTGTTCAAGGAGAAGCTTTATCAATAATTTATTGAGAGAGGAATAGTTAGCAAGACAGTACCTCACACACACATGGCACACTTAGTGGGAATAAAGGTACTGCAGTGAGAGGACCCAGACTGTATGCATGGCTGCTCGGGGAAGGAATTTGATTTAAGGCCATGGCCTTGCTCTGGTTGAAGTGAAAGGAGAGCTTTAGAAGAGTGTGCTGTGGCTTTAGATGGGGAGGGTTTCACGTTGCTCTGCATGAGCTACTCTGGGCAGGAGAGACCCTTTCTCTGCTCTTCCTTATCACTAGCCCACAGTTTGGAGAACAGGGCGCAGCCTGAGAGGAGGTTTCTGCACCACCACTTTTCCTGAAAATGTGGACAAACTGAGATTGGAGTGGCCATGTTTTGTTTCTTGATTCATAAACAGGGGCTGGGCAAGCTTCTCTCCCTAACTTTGGGGCACATCATTGATATTAAGCTCTTGACTGCTCCGTGGAGCCACTCTATGAAGGGCTGCAATGTTGTGTCCCTGTTAGAGGATGAAGAAGCCCCAAGCCTTTGCAGCTGCAGGTTTGAGGGGGTCTCTTGTATCCCTGTGTTAGAGCCCCGAGCCTTATCTCTGCTGGAAGGATATCAACACTTGTACAAAGTCAGCAAAGTCACTCCATTCCGTTTGACAGCTATCATGGGGCCTGACATTTTGCCTGTGCTCTGAGTTAAAAGAAAAAAAAAAAAAAAGTCATTGTTTCAGTCTCTGGAAATGATGATTTGGCATTGTGGTGGATTGTTGATTTCCGGCTCAACCATAGACTTCCTATGTGCCCTTGGGTAGCTGCCCTGTGCCATCTGGGAGCTGCTCCAGCTAACAGATACTGTGTGTGAGTACCTAGCTGTGCTAGGGGTACTTCCCTAAGGCAAAGGGAAGGGAAGGGAAGGGAAGGGAAGGGAAGGGAAGGGAAGACTTTATCTGGGGGGGGGAAAGGAGTCACCAAAACCAAAGAGACAAACCACAATCCCCCCCTACACCTGCACAGATCAGCCCTGGTGGGCATACATAACAGCTGCATCAGGGCAGGAAGGTGCTGGTGGCTCCCACATGAGGCTGCTTTTGCTTGGTCCCACACACAGGGCTTTGTGCTGAACACAGTGAAGTAGTACCACAATGTTGTCGTTTAGCCCCTGTTGGTAACTGAGCACCACACAGCTGCTCACTCACCCTGCCCCCCTACCCTTCCCAGAGACTTGGAAGGGTAAAAGTAAGAGAACTCGTGGGTTGAGATAAGAACAGTTTAATAATTGAAATATTATAATAATAATAACAACAGTAATAGTAAAAAAATTGTAATGAAAAAGAGAACAATGAGAGAGAAAGAAACAAAACCCAGGGAGAGGAAAAAACCCAAGCGATACAACCACTCCCCACCCGCTGACCAATGCCCAGCCCGTCCCCGAGCAGCGATCGCTGCCCCCTGGCCAACTCCCCCCTGTTTCCATACTGACCGTGATGCCATATGGTATGGAATAGCCCTTTGGGCAGGTTGGATCGACTATCTTGGCTGTGCCCCCTCCCAGTTTCTTGTGCATCTGGCAGAGCATGGGAAGCTGGAAGAAAAAGTCCTTGACTAATGTAAGCACTACCTAGCAACAACAAAAACATCAGTGTTATCAGCATTATTCTCATCCTAAATCCAAAACACAGCACTATGCCAGCTACTAGGAAGAAAATTAACTCTATGTCAGCTGAAACCAGGACACACAATAAAAATTTATCAATCATTAAATGGTTGTTATCTTTCCTACAACCTGCTATCTGAGTAGCTGCTACCAGCCAGCAGGACTGTCCCCTATAGGAAGGGATTTCAATACTTTGACATGGGACGGGCAATGGAGGTGTTAATGCTGTAGACAGGGAGATATGAGAATTTGGAGAGCCTGGAATGGGCTGACATGGCCAAAGGTAGGAGTTTAGATTAGCAATGCGGGCTCCTATATGAACCTTATGGGAGGGAAGGAAGCACTTCACAAAGCACTTGAAATGAGTCAGTGCTGGGGGACAGGGAAGGGCAGAGGATCAGATTCCGGGAAAGAAACACAGAAACAGCAAGAAGACAGCAAGGACTGCAGCAGCTAGTCTGGATCAGATCAGATCAGATCTATCAGTTCAGGAAGACTCTGAAATTGGATTAGGTCAGAGTAAGCCATCCCCTTCTTCCAAGCATGAAATGGAAATTCTGCATTTGCATTGCCATGAAATTTGCATTTAGCTTTGTCTGCTTAGGAGGATAGGTGCTTGTTACTAAGCTTCAAATGTCATACCCCTTTGGAGATAAACACTGAATAACTCTGTGGGAACTGTAGCTCACGGCTTCCCTTTTTTGTAGCAGAATCAAAGAAGTACCTGACCTGAGTAGGTGTTAAGACTCTCACTGTACGTGTCCTTTTCAACAGGAATTTAAAATGTTCAGCATTTCCTTGGATCTGGTCTGAAACCCATCTTTGAGCAGAGAACCAAAAGACTGCAGAAATGTTGTTTGGTAGTGATCCAGAGGAGCTTACATCCCAGGGAGAAAAGCAAATGCCACAAGCAGGCAGCAGCACTATGTTTCCATCTTCATTTTCCTGAATGTAGAGAGCTGTGTCCCAATCATATAACTCAGACAAATAATAATAATTTAGCATATTCATGTAGAATGTATTATTTAAACACATTGGTTTTCTGGTGAGAGGAACAAACATCTCCTAGTTGAGATGGAGATCTCTGTGAACCTTCTGTTCAGACTCTACCAGTGGGTTGGGTTGTTTTAAAAATGTTCTAAGCTCAGGACACAAGATAATCCTTTGTTGTCTTTGCTTTGCTTGCAGTCTACTGCAGCTGGACCAAAAAGGATGCAAAAGACTACTGCAAAACAAATACCTCCCCTCAGCACACTAAAGAGGGGCACTGAAGCAAGTAATTTTCAGAGATACGGGAAAACACAAGTATGATGGGAAGGTACACAATGCTAAGCCCCGATAATTGCTCAGGAGATGCACGTTGCCTGAGCTCTATATGCTGCTACTGCAAATTTTTTTTAATTGAACATAGAAAGTGGACAAATCAATATTGTCATCAGTAAAATAGGGAGGAAAAGTCAAATGACATCCTTAAAGAATCTGGATCTCAATTCCTAGGTCTCCAATAGTTCAGTCCTCTTGAATCACCAAAAGTCAGTGCAACTGAAGGTGAACTAAGGCCTTTTGCCTGGACACCAAGTTGCAGATGCAATCAACCTCATCACATTGACCAGCAAAATAGCTATACTGGCAAAAAATGTATTGTATAGAAGCCTAGATGTCAATGAACAGAACTGTTTATTTCATAAGTTATCATATCTTTCTTTTTTCTTTTAACTTTACATTTTCACATTTTAATTGAAATAAATTCAGATATATGTTTCTCTAAGTCTTCCAAGACTTTCACAAATTGCTGCTGTTTGTGTAAACTTCTAAGGTCAGCAGGTCAAAACAAGGACATAATTTATAATTGTTCAATGGTACGATAACAAATGATTGTTCATTTCCAGCAGCTGCCTTCTTCTGTTTCTCAAGTGATGCTCCTCTCTCTAATGCTATCTCCAGATAAGCACCAAGACATATTCATATCCTTCCAAACGAAGGTTGTGTCACTACTGGCAGGACCATGTAAGAGAATCACTGGAAAAAAGGCTTTTTTGTTTGTTTGTTTTTCCAATTATGGCACCATCCAAAGATCCTAATTAAGGGCCAAAGTAGCATGACAGTCTTCACACAGTGCTTGTCGGGCATCTGGGTTTCACCCAGTTGGTCTGTGCTTCAGGGTGCTTTGCCCAGCTGAATCTGCAACTGGGGCCATTAGAAGTTCAGATATGGTGGTGGCTTCACAGTGTTTGGATACATTGCCCAAATTCAGGAAGTCATACTGTCTCCCCAGATATTTGTGGAGGAAATTGAGGCAAAGAGCTCTGGGGAACACAACTTTGCAATAGCCTGGGAAACTGGGAACTGAACAATGACATCTGCAGGGCTAGTGAGACCAAAGCTCCTGTTTCTGGGATGGGGTTCAGACAGATCTAGCAGCTCTTTTCTACAGGTCACAGAAGAGACAGTCCTATTTCCACAAGATGATAACCTTTTTAACTAGGAAAATCTTGAGATATGTCTGTAAATATGCTCTGAGACACCATATACACCTAACATAAATCAAAATCATGAACCTGACTGTGACCATCTTTAGTAGCTCCTAGTGGAGTGAGAAATCCAAAGCCCATTTGCTGGGAGATGTTCAGGGAGGATTTGAATGGTTGCCCACTGACTCCAGCTCACAGAAGATGTCTCTGTCTACTTCTGTAAGTGGTATTTATAGATTTACTAAAGGGTGAAATAATTCAGATATTACTTTCTTATACATATCCCAGTACTATGTGGGGACTTGCTAAATTAGTTTTGATTTTTTTATTTATTTTTTTTTAACTAAGATGGATGCATCTAGGAGAGCTCTGTTATTAAACTGAGGAAGAAAGTAACCTTTAACTTGCAGATATCTGTCAAGAGGTTATTTGGAACACTAAATTATCCCTGCAGATCTCTAAATGAAATTGTATTTCCCTTTCATATTACATTATTCGGATAACTGATAACTTTACTCTGTTGAATTGCAGAGGTAAATGCTGTATCTAAATTAATACGTAGTCTAAGCCAAAGGCCACCCAGATGACTGTGTGGGTGGCCAGACCCAATTCTGGTGTAAAGAGGTGGAAATCTATTGAATTCTAATCACCAGGGCTGCATTTCTGACCCAAAGAGTCATGAAGATTTAGTGAGTTATGTTAGCAAGTTGTTTGTAACCCTCAGCTATTGGATTAAAGACCAGAGGTCTTCTTAGAATTGATGGAGTGTGAAGTCTCTTAGTAATCATAAAGGCAGTGCTTGACCCACAGTTTATTTTCTGTACTTTGCACATTACCTCTTCCCCACAGCAGACACATAAAACAAAGCACCTCTTACAACTGCATACCTGCCTTTATACCTCAATAATGCGTTGCCTTCGTCAGGTGACACCCAGCTCTTTTAGACATATCCTTGGAGAGCAGGATGCTCAGGGGTGTATTCCCTGCTGGATTACATGCTTTCAGGGCTGGGGAGAAAGGTGTGCAGATTACATCAAAAGATATCACATCCAAGACTCAGTCAGCCAGTGTTCAAACACTGTCAACACAGCCAAAAAAAAAACCTGAGCACAGGGCAAGGAATAACAATTCATGTAGAGATTAGTTCCCTGTATGCACCCATAACGTTGCCCATTCCTCATTAATATAGAGCAGCTCAGTGCAAGAAGGGATCTGCCAGATCATTGTGTCTAGCCCCTGCTATTGCAGGCAGCCAAATTATGTGCCACCTCCAAAATAGTTTAGTCTTATACACTGTCCCCATCCAAAAACTCTTCCAGAGCCCCGCTCCTCTGTTGGTTAGAAATTTCTAGCTCAAGACTGTCCCTAGCTAGTCAGCATGTGTCTGTTCTTTCACCTGCATTAATCTTCTTATCGCCGGTGCCGAGTACCCATCCTGTGTATTTGCTCATCCTCACATATTTGTGACAGTAGTCATACACTCGCTCATCCTTCTTTTGCTAGGCTGTAAGAGTTACACTCTTCTAGTCTTTTTTTGTAAGATATTCTCTTGCTCCTATCCACTCCACTGTCCTGCTCCTGTCAACTTGTGATTAATCTCACTTGAATGTAGGCAACCAGAATTTTACATTTACATTCTATATAGAAAAATGTTACAATTTCTGATGCCTGACCGATGCCTTACACAGTGGTGTCACTACTTACCTGCCTCTACTGGATGTGCTTCTCCCAGTGCAGCCTACCATGGTATTTGCCTTTTCATAGTCATGCCGCATCTGTGGCTCATAACCATCTTGTGAAGGAAGGTATTTCTCTTTAACATTTCTCCTTTATTGTCTGTTGCATGATCTTGCAAGGATTCTTGAGCAAGATTTTCAGTAACTTCTCTGAAAAAAGAAGTGCAACTATTAAAGCCTTCTTTTCAGTCATTTCCTTATTCATCACACAGTTCTTGCTCTCATGTTCTTGGTCCTTATGTTTCCTGATTTTACTGATAGTTTCACATATGGCACTGTCTAAATTTTTATTTTTATTTTTTTTATACAAGGAAAGTCCCATGGATATAATCTCTTTATCAAAAGAAGGTATCAGACAGCATGGCATGATATTTCTTCGATAAACCTGTTTTGGTTTTTAGTCTGCTTTCTGCTCACCTCCATGTCTTTGGTTGTTCCTTGCTTTCACAATGATTCCAAACATTTGGTGCAATTTCAATCAAAGTATTACTGTTTAGTTGTCTCTACCCCTTTCCCTGCTTTTTTTTCTTGATTACAACACTATTCTCTAACAGTCATAGCATACATTTATAGAATTGCTACTGTGAATGCAGTTTCACCCTCCTGGCTTTTGGTATTGCAGGACAGTGATTCTGCAGTCTCCCCAAGCAGAGCACATTAATCTCTTTTTGTTCACTATTTCTTCACATTTAGCAATGTATTTTTCCATGCATGCATTCTCACTGGCCAGCACGCCTTTACTTTCAGGTCCAGCCTCAACGTATTTTTTTGAAAATTGATGCTAGGTAAACAGTTAGGTTTTGACCTATATTTGCTTTATCCTTAAAGGTTATGAAAACCACCTTCTTTCCTTGTTCACCCACTAAGCTTGAGATTAAAGGGGAAGTCTAGTGGTCATCACAACACAGGCAAGAGAGAAGGGAAGACGGCCAGAGGATGTTAGTAAGGCAGGGCTGCATTTAAATGTAATCCTCCCTCGCTGTGAACTGTCCTGTTTTACAGATGAAGGATGGTCTGGCCACGTAGGATTTCATTACTTTTTCTTTGATATATCAGCACATTCAATGTTACAGCCCTCCCACCTGTCTTCTTTAGTTTATTGTCTGCCATTACTTTACAGTGCTAAGCGCAGTCTAAACTGAGCTCCTCACAGCAGATACCTGCCATTTTAGAGGTCCATAAAATGCTGTGCCTATGAGGCTGTCTGGGTAAACTATAAGAATGCAATAAAGATGTCTGGAGTGCAATTATAGTTGCTAACTTGGCTTTGAAAATGACATCTTAAGTCAAGATCATCCAGCAAATAGACAGAGGATAGGCTGCAACTAGGAAAGCTTTGGCTCCTCTGCTAACCCTGCCCTGGCTCTGTGACCTTGGGTCACTGCTTCCCTCTCCAGGCATCCCTTTCCTCTCCCACCTTTTGTTCACTTGCCTGTTTAGACTGCTGGATCTCTGGGGACAGAAGTGGATTTTTCTTTCATTTCTTTTTGGTGCCTGATGCTTCTCACAACACAAAAAATATACCAACCCCCTCAGGTAATGTTTCTGTTGTAACTCTCCACCCCCACTTGAAAGCTGAGGTATTGTCTACCTGCACCGGTTGTTGTCACCAGCAGATGCAACACCTGGGAGTGTGCGCTTTCCTCTCTGTGCACAGGCAGTGGGCACACATGGGAGCAGGGCTGCAAAGAAGCAAGGTGGCCGGATTCTTCACAAGCCAGAACTGGAACTTTATTTGAAGTGAACCTCAGAGGAGCAAAAGCACATTTTTTACTCTTTAAAGGTCTGTGCTGCAAGGTACAGCACTCATTTCTTTCTGCATCATGCCAGAGGATTTACAGTAGAGTAGGTTTTTCTCACTTTCACAAGGAATTCATACCTTCCTTCTAAATTAATTAAGGCCCTTCTGCTTGCTACCAATATTATCTCCCATATTGTCTGTCTTTGCCAATGAACATCACAACATGCTGCACATGCCCCAGGTGCTGGGAAGGTGCATCTATGCTGCTATTTCTTAGCCCATCCTCTAGCAGCCATTGGTGCCCTGTAAGATATTAGAAAGTCCTTCACAAGACTATTACTAGAAATAAAGCTCAAATGCACCTTCTTATTTTCCATACATGGAAGTGAGCACAAACTCAGCATGAAAGACATGAGAGAAATAAGTAGTCACTGCACACTGGCCTTATGTATATTTAGTTACATAAAAAACATTTTAGCATCAGCTCAGAAGGTGATACCTGCGGGATTTTTTTTGTTGTTGTTCCAGAAGTTTTCATAGTTCTTTGGTTGAAAGGGAAGTCAAGATGTTTTGACCTGTGTCATCCTGCCCATGCCTGTGGCCTTAGCTCCCTAATGGCACATCTTTGTATCTGAGACATGTATTAGTTCTCCTGCCTTCTCCCTGCAGAATAAGCCACTTCACCACGCTCTCTACTTTCCTTAGGAGAAAGTCATGAACAAGTGTGAAGAGAAAGATGACTAAGGAAAATAGGATCAGCCCTCCCTGATGGGTTGGCTCAAGTCTACCTCAGCCAAAGTCCTCAAATGTACTGAATGCTCAGAATCTCTACCCATTGCTGAATTATGTCAAATGGTCCCTATCTGCTTCGAGAAGGTCTGTCCAATGCAATGAGCTCAGCATTGGTGATAACGTGACTTTTTCACCACTGCTAAAGCACATTTTCAGATACAGCAGGGTGTAGAAATTGCATTTTCAAAGGCAGAAATCTTGCCTTTTTCGTAGTATTGCTTTTCAATAGATTACTGAGAACTCACTGGTGTTAAACTTCTAGGGCTGATATTTCTGCCATAGATGTGTGAGATTTGCTTCTTCAAGAGTCATTATCAAGGTTTGAACCCCTGACCTGTGGAGCTGAACACAGATCTACACCTCTCAAACTCAAAGCTGAACTTCACCAGCTGCATTAGACTCTTATCTTCTTAGACAACAGGGATGCGTGACGTACACTTTGAAGGCACCTGCAAGTTCTCCTGACACCAACTATCTGAGGGCAAGGATTTGGCCTCTCAGTGTTTTGTGGATTTCCTTGCTCAAACCAGTCAATTAAAACACACTGACATTTGCTACAATATTCCCTTTCCAGCTGTCTTTTAGGGTTTTTCAACAGGCTTTAGTGCCCAGCAGGAGCTATAACTGGAACAAGTCTCTGACATTTTAAATTCAAGCAGCCGTGACACTTGCCGGGGCAACCCTTCTGAAGTCAGTCACATAACACTCCCCTCATCCACCTGTCCAAGTGGGTCTGACTTGACTGAATGTTTGTGCTGACAGAATAAATTTTCTTTGGTAAATTTTTGACTTGTATAGTATTTATTGATGAAGGTTGAAGTGAAGATGAACCCAGCATAAAATCTTTTCCATATTCATAGTCCAAAAGAGAGAGAGAAAACAATTAAAAAGAAAAGAGAGAGTGAGCCATAAACTTTGTGACTTAGACTAAGTCCAGTAGGAATATGACAGAGGACAAAGATGTTTTGAGCTCTGAATGTATCGGAGTGGGCTGTAGAGTGGCATCCAAACACTGCTGGTTTCTATTAGGTCACCAGCATCCACTGGCAATTTCTTCAGTTTAGGTTTCCAGAAGCATTAAAACACTGAATTTGGAGGGTGGGGTGGAAGGAGGAAGAGGAGTGGAAATAGAAAAACATTGCCATGTTTCTGTGCCTGCCTGGCTGGGGTGATGGTCCCAAACTAGGTGGACCCTCACTGAATGCTCTCGCAACAGTAGAAATTTGCCCATTTAAGAGTATACTTCCCAAATGGTCACTCTGGCCCTCTTCAGTGCATTTCAGTGCTCAGCCATGTATCAGCTTGGTTTTACCTTCTCTTGTAGCTGATCTGACTCAAAAGGATGCTTTGCTGTCAAGAGGGTTTGCCTTCTGCATAGAGACTCAAATCTACAAGCTGTGGAACCAAACCAAGGGATGGGGTAGGGGAGAGGGGACTCTACCTCATCTTCCTTTCCTCCTGATGCTGACAGGGTGGTTGTCCTTCTGCCTTGTTACTCTTGTTTGTATAGCTGAGTATTTCACATATGTAGGAATGGAGCTGATATAAGCTAAGCTCACTCAGTCCGACTCCAGAAGGCTTGAAGGGTCTATCCTCTGCCTCCCTGTCTGTTGCTCTCTTGAGACATCAAGTGAGTGCTCAGGACTCATCCCAAGCTTACAAAGTTCTGCCAGTCAAGCCTCAATCTCTCCTCACTGTGTCGCAAGAAGCAAATCAGTACTTTTATCCTCCATATCACAGCAGTGCCATCGCTTCTGGCACAGAGCAGAAAAGTTAGATGCTGAGCTGAACACAGAAAAAGACAGAGCTAAGTGATTGGAATATGTTCAGCAAGATATTCCTTGTTAAGAAATGGTGAATCAACAAGAGCCTTTGCTCTTTTTTTTTTCCCCCCAAGACCAGGTCATTTTTGTTGGAGTGGATGAGAAACCAAAAAACCAAAATCCCAAGTCAGTAACTGAGTAGAGAAAGGAGACAGAAACAACTCTATTCCAATACCTGCTTATGCCTGGTTGTTTACTCTGAGTGGTATCAGACATGGAGAGGAGGTTGAAAGAGCCCCTTCCAGCCTAACAAGCAGAGCATCCACAGGGCATGCAGGAGAGGGACTTGACTACTAAGGCATTTGGTCTCCCAAGTCTCCTCTGTTTCTCAACCTCCCTTCCTCATTTCTCAGGAAAAGTAAATAAGTAAACACAAATATTTTGATAGGTCTCCAATGCACGTGGGATTGGCACAAAGAACTCCTTGAAGTTTCAACATTTTTCATGAGACAGGAAAATGGATTGACACTCACTTCTGGTGACAACTAACCATTTTCTGCTCTGAGCAGTCTGCATTCGAAACTACCTCTTAACATCCATCCTTCAGCCAGCTCCTGAAATATGTGCCCCTTCAGATGTGCTTCTGTTGGATTTCTGATTAACCTTCAAAGGCTAATCTACCTCATGAGAATTTAGTTGCCTAGGATGTTGGTAAGCAAGGACCACAGTGTGCTAATGCCCAAATACAAGGCATTTTATTGAACATGAAATACCATTCTTATTATTGCTTTTAATCATTTGAATGGGCTTGATGATAAGAGGTAGATTTATTCTCAGACATCCAGGAAATATTAATCTTGGTTTTTTATGCAGGAAAAATTGATAGATTCATGTAATATAAAACAAGGGCAAGAAAAAAATTTTGCACAAATATCTTATTAGTTAAATGCTTGCTTCTATTTCACATGATTGAAGAGGACAAGGAGATTGGCAGAATTAAAAGAGTTTTTCAAAACTAAACATTTCTTCCAACATCCTCCTATCTATATTCTTTCACACACAGGAATTGCTCACAGACTGCTTTGTGGCTTTTTTAATGATTTTTGTTAAGCTTCTGAACAAGGGGAGGAAAAACTCACCCACAGGGAAAGCTGGTGAGTACAAAAATAACAGAGGGCCAGAGAGATTTCACCCAGTTGAAACATTTCTTTATAAGGCCACTGAACTTTTTCAAACAGTAATCTACTTCTTTGAAACAGAGAAACACACCACCACTGCATGGCCAGGGATGATGCCGCGGGAGCAGGTGCATGGTCACAGTCTGCAAACTCCAGCATATGGATGAACCTCCCTTTTGGGGCCAGTACTCAAGAAAAAAATATTATCATATGCTTTATTAGAGCCTGTTCATATGTGGAGGCTGTCATCTGGAACAATGAAGTCCTTATTTATGCCTTACAAAATATTTGCCAGACTCATGTGGACAGCTTAGATGAGCAAAGATGTCTCAGATGACAACAGGTGTCCCCTCAGGATCAGACACACATAAAAGCAGCCCTATTACTGCTGCACGTTGTGTCTTGTGGATTCATGTGGATGTGGCAGGAATTGGATCTTGCCAATTACCATCTTTCCCTTACCCATATTTGCAGCTACCATGAAGAAAGGGCAGCCAAAATAAGCTGTGTTTTCCTTAGGAATTTTCCATTAGGGAAAGCTCCTCAGTCCTCTCAGAAAAGGGCAACATAAAGAAAGGAGAAGAGCAAAGCTTCAGTCATGCATCAGCTTGAACCAGCAGAGAACAGCACCAGTCCCACAGTATAGGATCTACGTTTGCTGACTGCCACTAGTAATAACTCTTTCTATTCTGAGGTTGCATTGCTCTCCTTCAGTAAAATGAATTCCTACAGTGGGAGTTACAGCAGCAGGGACAGAAAGACCAAATCTATCTCTAATAGAGATATTAGAATATCTCTATTCATCTCACACCTCAGTGCTAAGGTTTGTATTGCACCAGACTGGCACAAGCCAGAATGACCCAAGAACGTTTAGCTGAGACAGTGATACACTCCTTCCCTATTTGCAGTCTGAAGGCACTAAAAGGCCTCAAGCTTGGATTCTCCAGTACCTCCTGCTGTGATTTTCACCACTCTGAATGATGAATGCGCGAATGACTGTAACAAGCAAAAGAGGATGAAGGCACTGATTTCTCCCCTTTAATCAAATGGTTCTGGCTCATTCAACCACCCAGATACCCTCCAGCTTTGCCCCCAGGAGACATTTTCAACTGGGCCAAGCAAATAAAAACTGTAAATACTCCTAGCATTCATCTATGTGCTGCCTTCCTTTGGTAAAGACAACAGGGTCTACACACAGAGCGGGATGGCGGAGGACAACAGCTAGGTTGCATAGGGCAGTTGCAGCAATATTTGTAAACTCAGTGTTTGAAATGATAGGAAAAGGCTGTGCAGACGATCCATCCCCAAGTGGCAAGAACGTGGTAAAGGCCTTTAGTGTGAAGATTTATATAGGGATTGAGTCTTGTAGAATGAGGTGTGCAAGTCACAGCAAACAGTGGAAGTACCATTTTCATCAGCAAGGGCTGAACTCATGGAAAAGGATGACCCTTAGCTCTCCATCTGTCTATCTGCAGTGTCTGATGAGTCCTCATTCTCCAGTCTCCCGCTAAAAGTATTACACAGTTTAAACATTCATTTGAAGTAATTCATTTCTATATAATTTCAGAGTGGTAAATTCTGCTTGATTATCATTTCCCTTATTACTTCTGTCATTATAGCTGCAGCATGAATTTTATTTGGTTTAGGTAGATGAAAGACAAAAAGAGTCATATAAATCTTCTAGTGATCCCCTGTAGCTAGCAACCTTTTTGTTTGGAAAGGTATACAGACGCAGGTAAATTTACCCTTCTCCAAATATGACCAAGTAGCACTCAAAAATTAGATCTCAGTTGTTTCTGTTTGTTCTAAATATCTAATTAAGCTGCCAGATAAACATTTTTCAGCATTAAAAATAGACTTTATTTCTCCTTAATGGCATTAATATAAATTAATGTGTTTAAATTATCTCCAACTTTTTAATGGAGTTTGTAATATATTTTTAGGTAGGTATGCAACTTAAATATCAATCCTTGTTTGCTAGTTTAATTTCACTGAGCACTGAGATAAGAATTTCTGGCATAATGTAACATAGGAAATTCAGTCATGATTTATGAATAGCCTCATTTAACATTAATAGAGCTGCAGGGACCATTCGCCCCTGGTCAGTGCTGTAATCTTAACACAGAGAATAAAAATGTGACTTAAAATGTGCTTCACAGTGCCATGAGAGTAAAGAGAGAGAAGGAGTGGGATTTCAGCTTCACTGCTCCACCTTAACTGCAAATGGTTGTTGGAGTAACTGAACCGAAACACACTGAGCAATCTCAGGTGAGACGGTCCGGCCACTTCCCCCAGACCTGGCACCTGAGGAAATGCAAGCTGAAATTCTGCCACCCTTGTTCCTGGGGGTCTCCAGTTCATAGCACATGCCCTGGAAGAGTACAAAAAGGGCTGTAAAAGTGATAAACAGACAGATGGCAAGAAGAGACCCCGTGGCCACAAGGGGAAGGGTGCAGAAGCCCCTAGAGCAGAGGGTGCAGTGGTGTGCCATCACAGTCCTCACTAAATTAGCTATATCAAAAGTCTTCCCAGATGTAGAGGAAAGGAAATAACATAACTGTGGTGCACTCAGAAGAGGATTGTGTCCTAGATAATAACTAAAAAGCAGTATACTTAACCTGCTAATAAAGTAAAATAGTAGGCATGGTGGTGTTGGGTTGACAGTTGGACTAGATGACCTCAGAGGTCTTTTCCAACCTTAATGATTTTATGATTCTATGAAAATTATTTCAACACATAAAATACATAGTATATAATAATGTTATCACATTTTTTAGTCTTTCCCCACTTCTATTGTGAATGTGGGCTTGAGAAAATTGATAATTTTTAGACAAAAGTGTCTAAAAACTCCAAAGCTCTCCCTCCTTCATCTCCTCAATTCAGCCTCTATGCTTTTCACCAACATACTGGCAGTCAGAGCAAAAATGCATCATTAGATGAGATTTCCAACAGGAAAGAACAATCAGAACAGGAAGAAACAGTACACGCCATATAATTTTTAGTGCTCTCTGAACCAAGCAGGATTCTTGGATCATCAAGGTTGGGGAAACCATGCCCAAAACCTGAGCTGGGAGACTCTCAGGGTAATGTCTTCTTCAATGGAAACAATGAAGGTAGGAGGGCAGTTGTCATAGAGCACTGAACTGGACACTGAAGATCAGCAAGACAAATAGTTGGCTTTGCACCTACTTGTATCCATACTGGAGAGGGGAGGGGTGGTTATACATCTACCAGCCTTCAAAACAGTAGTGAAATCACACCCCTTGGCTGCTTTCACGAGTACATGGAAATACTTTACAGACTGAATGGTCTAAATGCAGTAACCAGCCATGTTGTGGGAACATATGCATACTCCAACATTACTCACTCGCTGCTTGCCCAGGCTTCTATGGGGAAAGGAACCAGCCCTCCACCTGAATGACAGTCCCCTCCCTCCAGTCAGTCCCATCCAGCAAGGGAGGAAGATGCTCAGAAAAAAGAATTCTTGGCCCTAACAATCTCAAGGCATTTAGCTATGAGTCTGTCACCTCAGTGACAGTGAGAGGGCAAAAAGTGATGTAGATCCTTCTCCTAAGTACATAGAGGCCAGGGAAATTTTAAAGCTCCATCTATTCTGCCAGTCAGCCAAATCACTCCTTCACAAGCACAAAGGGCAAAAGAAGTTGTGATGACATGATTCCTAAAAGACACAAAGGATTTCCTTTTTGTTCCTATCTTCCTGAAAACCTCTTCACCTCTGAAGCTCCAGGAGTCATTGTTGCTCTAAATGTTTTCCCTCTAATTCATTTCAGATCCAGTTTGCTGTCTTTGTCCCTGCTATTTAGTCTGTGCACATCTGTGGAGCTGGATATTATTGAGCTCTTCATATTTTCTATAGTTAAAAGGGTTGGGAGTGATAAGTCCCACTGCAGTTCTTACAGCTGGGTATTCCTCTTACTTGTGTCCACTGTGTTTTTTTTAGCAAAAGGAGGATAACATTACAAAGCTTTTTGCTCCAACCCAATCCTCTGAGCTGCACACTGACTGCCGTCTCATTGCCTTCCCCTGTGTCCCACTCAGAGGTTTGATAGCCCAAAGGCTGAGCTTCAGACAGAAGTTCCTTTTAAAAGCAAGCTACTTTTTTAATGAATCCTTATCACTGGTAATTATTCTGCTCACAACTAGATGACAAGCTATTGGATCTAGGGCTGGGTAACAATATTCTGCCTCATTAAAACCTCACTCAAATGTTCTGACTCTATGCCACAGACACACAACCATCATCTGTTTCTGCCATGAGCTGTAATTTCACTGCAATCACCAGGCTGTTACAAACTACAATGTGTTACCCCCTAGCATTCATTTGACAAAAGAAAACCCTCCAAACCAGTAAATTCTTTCCAATAGCATTCATAGCCGTCACATTTTCCTGATGCAAACAATCCCAAGGCAACTTTCTTCTGCAAGAAGATCACTGGAAGGTCAAGGCATGAACTTGTGCAACAACCAGTGAATACAGAAGTTGGCCATTGCAATAGTGATTTGCACACAAGCCAGCTCAGTAATGAAATTGAGAATTAGCTTAACTGTTTAATAATCACAGAATCATAGAATAATTAAGGTTGGAAAAAACCTTTAAGATCATCTAGTCCAACCGTCAACCCAACACCACCATGACTACTAAANCAAGCTGGGGTGCTGTTGGCCTTCTTGGCCACCTGGGCACACCGCTGGCTCATGTTCAGCCGGCTGTCAACCAGCACCCCCACGTCCTTTTCCTTTTTCATTTGCAGCTGAGAGTTCTTAAACTCTTTTTCTAAGGATATAGAATTTAAGCACTTACTTTCTCTATCTCTGTGTGTGCAAGAGAGAGAGACTGTGTGACAGTCCTGCTATAATAAAACCAAATTCAACACAAGAGCAGAAGTCTCAGAGATGTTTCATGAAAACTGGCTGCCAACAGAAGCTTGTAAAGTACTAAAAGATGCAACAGGAACACACACTTCATTAGACACTAGACAGCCAACCACAAGATATAACCTAGGGGAAAAGAGACTGCATTAACTCCAGTGTGCACAGACCAATGTGCTTTTAAATGGGAGGCCTGAACACCCGGCATCCCTGCTGCTTTTAGCATTAAGCACTTTGTTTCACGATAGGTTGGGAATGATAATTGCTCTCCATGGTGTAACAAATCCTCCCAGAAACTGAAGTAATGTGTAACTCTTTAAAAAAGTTAATTTCTGAAAACAAGAATTTTAAATTAAATGCTTGGAATAAGTGAAAATCAGTGTTTGCCGACAGGCAGTCTTTGTGGAAATTTTCAGATCGGTTCCTTGCACAACTTTCATGTTGTCTTTGACATTGGAAGCCCTGAGATTTAAGCATTAATCCTGGCTCATCTGTATCTGCAGGTTTTAACATCAATATATTTAAAGTTTCATCCTACAGTTACATTTAAAGTTTCATCCCAATCCTCTCAGGAATTTGAAAGCACAACAGAAGATAAGGACATTTAGTGGAAAAAATAACACTGCTGACATAGAAAACATTAAACAGTTAAATAATGACCTCACTTCTACTAAACTAAGAAGGATAATTAAAACATCTTACCTTTGTTCAATTTAAAGGGCAAGTACCAGTAAGGAGAACCACCAAGCAAGCAGAGCCAGAAAGGGATGTGCCACTGCCATGGTGAGGTATCAAGACTGGAGGCATTGTTTCATGGTTTGATGTTATTGAAGCCACAAGTGATGGGACTGTGGTGCTAGTTTCTATTACCCTCCTATAAAATACTACTTTCTCAGTGGTCGTGTCACAATACTGATGGGGCCTTCTGAGTCAGGCTAAAAATTAAAAGAAGAAAAAAAA